>NJDC01006563.1:19817-40278 GCA_002245475.1 Calephelis virginiensis | reverse complement strand
GTTTTTTTACAGAAATAATCCTGTCGCTATAATGTCAGTGGTAATAAACGAGTCGAGGTGTTTTTTTACAGGAATAATCCTGTCGCTATAATGTCAGTGGTAATAAACGTGTCGAGGTGTTTTTTTACAGGAATAATCCTGTCGCTATAATATCAGTGGTAATAAACGAGTCGAGGTGTTCTTTTACAGGAATAATCCTGTCGCTATAATGTCAGTGGTAATAAACGAGTCGATGTGTTTTTTTACAGGAATAATCCTGTCGCTATAATGTCAGTGCTAATAAACGAGTGGAGGTGTTTTTTTTACAGAAATAATCCTGTCGCTATAATGTCAGTGGTAATAAACGAGTCGAGGTGTTTTTTATGTGATATGGCATCGATCAAACAAATGACTTTTCTGGTAGTAAGAGGTAACCGTGGCCTATAAACACCATAGCAGTTGTATGTGCATTACTGACCTGTGGCCAAGGTGATAGGCCAATTGTCCCTCCAGACCCTGTAACACTGACATTATGGCGGTGGGAATAGGTAAAGAAAAATCCAGTTCTAAGCACCCTATTACCAGTGGTCTCGTTGGTAAAGACCCATTTGACCTGTAAACCTCTTACGAGCTGCCTGGTTCCAGCTACAGGCTTTTTAGGCAAATGGTGTATGCATGATTCTATCACCTAGTCTAACCTAGTTTAATTAGCCGGTAACTTAAATTGTGATTATTATGCTGATGGGCGACGAGGTTATCGCATCTCGATGCCATTAATCACTTCAACTTCTGAGACAGAGAAAAGGGAAAGTTATCTACGGATGACAAAACGTTCGCAAAACTGATTTTAATAACACCCATACCATTGAATTATTGAACTGCACAACTGACGCTGATCTGGGAATTTATATTGTACTAGCTGCTGCCCGCGTGGTCAAAAGTCACAGAGGATCATGTTTTTGGAATTAAAACTATCCTATGTGTTAATCTAAGTTACCCGCTGTGTATGAAAAATTTCATGAAAATCGGTTTAGCAGTTTTTACGTGCTGGAGTATCAAATAAACAAACATACAAACTTTCGCATATTAATATAAATAGGATAAATAAATAGAATATGAAATATAGCATCGTTTCTGGGGTCTACAGATCTGATGTACACTTGACTCCGTGAGGGCAAGGGTTTGATCCCTGGGTCAGGTTTCTTTGATTTTCTAATAAAATCAAATTTGCCAAGAAATGGACAAGTGTCCATTTGGCGATACGTGAGCTACCTATCACATTAAGGGGCTAAGTGTCTTTGGGTAATCGAAGGGTGACCAGATTGCACCTCTATCTATCCTAGGCAAAGCATTAAACTTATTTAGTAGTAGGTCTCTCGAGGCGGGAATACCACTGGTCTCGGTCCTCTCATATTTGCTATATATCCTCAACACGAACCACGTATACCGACTGTCGCAAATCCGCGTAACCCTTTTAGGGGCAACACAGCACTATAGAAGATTTATAGGCAATCTTTCAATCAACCTGCAATCAGGCTCCTGGGCGTCTAGTTCAGGAAGTGGTGAATAAAAGTCAACCCTTACAAAAGTGCCTAATACCTATTATATTATAATCTGTCGGCAGGGGGTGTGTCGTTCAGTCCTCATATACCACAAGTCACTAATTAAACTGTGTTCGTACTTAGCTGTCTATATTATGTTTTAACATCTTATTATAACATCATTTTATCTTCTAATCGGTTGAAACATTCGTTCGCATCTGTCTTGACCATAGATTTATTACTAATTTAGTAATAATAATTGGAAGATGAAGACATAGTGTCCTCTAAATTTACAAAATTGCTAATTATTAAAGTAGACGTTACTTGAAAGAAGTTTGGGAACCTCTGGTCCAGAATGTATTTAAGAAACTGTCCTTAAATACATTCTGGACCAGAGGTTCTCAAATAAAATCCAAAATCCAAAATGTTTATAATAAAGTAACACCTTGCACAACTTTTAGTTAACCAATCCTATCACTCGAGCTTAGCTTTTGAGCCTAGACTTTTCCACTCTCTAAATGCGGTTACAAGTACTACAGAAGAGGTTCATGTGTACTACCACCTGACTATCCTTGGGACGTTCACAATAAATACCTACACCGCGATCTATATTTGCCTACAATAGCACAGCATTTCAAGGAACTATCCAAACGCTACTTTGAAATATCGGCTGCCCACCCCATGTGGTACTAGCGCCCGCGTGTGACTATGCTCTGTACGCAAATGTTATGAGATTTAGGAGACTTGCCGATCCGATGATGGTGGCCATTGGCCACCTCCCATCTAAAACGAACCCAAAAACAAACAAACACAAAACATCACACTACACATTTCAGCAATTAAAATCCCTTTCCCGCCCGGTACCTAACGCCGAACGGCAAGCCACAACCGCTCCTAACAACCCACCTAGTAACCAGAACGCAGCATTAAGTCAAGGTTTGGTCTCCCAAGAGACAGCCCTCAGTGCTGGTGTTGTAGGCAACAGTGCAATCCATGTAAATAATAAAGTATTTGCTTGCCAACAAAGTCCGATTATGTGAAAACCGCGAGGCTAGCAATAGATTACATCTATACCTTAACAATATTATAAATGTGAAAGTTTGTTTGTTACTCCTTCGTGCAAAAACTGCTAAACCGATTTTCATGAAATTTGGTAACTTGGATTAACACGTAGAATAATTTTTATCCCGAAAAATGTTCCGGTGGGATCAATAACCATGTGGGCAATGCCGCGGGCACAGCTAATATATAAGATAAATGGGATTCATTTCCCGTGGTCATTGCATCACGTCTGAAAGGATAGCCCAATTTCGCTAATTATTTTTTTGTTGAATTAGTTATTGTCAGGAAAGTGTTCTTATGAAGAGAAAAACCAATAAAATTGCAGGGAAAATGGGAAAAATATTATTATTATTTTCCATACGAACATAGTTGTTGTTAATAATATCAAGCGAACCGCAGTTCGCAGGTTGGCTAGAATTCAATAAAAAGATTATTAAATTTACCATCTTCATAATTTTGGGGATACAGACATGAGCATGCTTTAAAACTCTGATACATAAATAAATATCTCTGGACAAGTTACACAAATCTATCTGATACCATTCTAGATTAATTTAAAAGAATATCAGCCGGTTTCGTTAATGTGCTGTCATTAAATTAATTCAATATAATAGTTATAACAAAATAGTTAATGTTCAGGAATGTTATATAAGTAGGCTACTTTCCTGTTAAATTTATGTAAACGAGCATATTTGCCTTATGAAATTTCTAGCGGTTGCGGTGAAATTTGTAATAACCTACCCGGAGCATTTCTATTTTTTAATTATTTCTGATATCCGTGACGCGCGTTGAAAAAAAAAACTCGGGAGTCGTAAAAACTAGTCCAGCTGTTCGTACATTATGAGTGGTGTAACCAATTTATGTGACAGTCTGAAGTTAGTTGCTACCGACAGAAAAAAGCAACACCCTAAAGTTAGTTGCGAACCTTTTTATTTGGTGTTTTTGAATTGTTACGCCAAAGAAGTATAACTTCTTACGTGCGTACATGAGTACACACTCTCTTTTTTTTGACAATTTGACAATGGTATTCTCATGTATCGATATTCTGACATTTTATATTGTTTGACATCATTTATATTTTTCAATTTATTTTTACCAAATTGTTTTTTTCTATAAGTTGACATATAATTTTATTTAATTTTTTTAATACAATGACATTTTTCAAACTAACTGTAAACCCTATTTTTGGGGAAAAAGTCTTGCTGTGGTATAATAACTTTGTTGTGGTTTGTTTACTGTTAACATTTTTATATGTGGGTACCGTCAGTAACATCCAACCACTTTGTTTTATTTAAATAGCATGGAGAGTTACAATATGCGTGCAATGAATGACAAAAGTAAAACCAATGATTATAGACAAGAAAATAGCTTGTTTAATTTTTTTGACAGTTATGGCTTTACTTTTATTACTTTTTTCTTTTTTTTACACAGGCATACGTTTCTACTTTTTTCCTTTTAACTTTAAAATATTGTTTTCGAATTTTCTATATAATATACTCTTATGGTACGGTCTTGGAGACGAATTCATGGGATCCCAGGTTCAATTTCCGGGTAAAAGAAAATGAGTTTTCTTAATTTTCTAACAAAAACCTAATAATGTCTGGGATTAGAAAAGAATCCAATTAGCGATAGGTTTGCCACTTGCCACGTTGTGAGATTTAGCATCATTTGCTAGTTGTGGGAGTTCTAGTCGCACTTCTGCTTTCTGGGATACAGGCGTGAAGATACTTTTTATTTTAATGTGTGCAGTGATTATGTCTTATAACAAATGTATACTTTCTATCTTTTCTTTCTTCAATAAGCTTTCACTTCCAGATACTATTTCAATAATTCATCAGCTTGTCTGGTATTGAAATCGGTTTGAGGCGAATGTGAGCTCGGAACTTTAATACATATTAAATTTCTTTATTGTTCCACTATAAGACGATGGGGTCATCGCATCTCTGTGGTATAAAATTGTGTCAATTATTTTTACAGATGTAGATCTATATATCTTACCTATAGCTCTCTTGCAACTTTGTTATAAGCTACCAATTACTCGTGGCTTCGGTGGTGTTGGATACTTCCACGGGAACTTTTTGAGATATCAAGATTGAGGGTTTATCCCTTTTTCAAGTTATAATCTTTTTCTTTTTTATCAGTTGAACTGCTTAACATAATAACATAAAAAAATTAAATAACTCCCGGAGAAACCTACACATGTAGCTCCTTCGCGTTTTCCGGCGGGGATTAAAAATGTAATATCCTATAAACATACTTTTACATTTATTAGATTAATAGAGGTGTTAATGTTATTCATAAAAAATACTTATAAATAATATACTTATATAAAAAAAGAAAGAAAAGGTTAATGTAACAATTAAATTGGACATGTTCCATTGGTTTGGTCATATGAAAAGAATGACAGATGAATGATTTACAAATAAGGTACACAAATTGAGGTAATGCGAATATTGGTTGTAGGTGCCCGGGGAGACCTAGGCTGACATTCCACGACCAAATCTCTAAGGTACCTATTATCTAACGACGGTGTCTAGTCTTCGAATCTGGGGTATTTGTATGAAAAGAGTAATGAATATGGAAAAACGCAGATCCGCCAAGTAATTTTGCGTGAAGACGTATATGTATAGTCTATAAATAGGTATCAATAACCTGGACAGGTTACATAAATTGAATCTAACTGCAATTCTAATACATAGAATTACAATATATAACATAAAAACAATACATACATAAAACATACAATTAAATGACTTTAATAGATAGAAATACTAAAATGCAATGCAAATGCAGACTAAATTTTCATCACACAAATGCCTTTAATTTCTTTAAATTGAAGTTTATCAGATATCCTATCCCATCGAAAATCGAACCCGCACCTCGCGATTGTCAGTAAAGTTCTCCTCTACCAACAAGGCGGTCAAATAAAAATTCAAGAGATATAAATTAAATTGTACCCTGTCATATTTCATAAGTAAAAGCATTTGAATCTGTAGACACCAATATAAAAATCATCTTTCAAATGGTTTTTTAAATAAAAAAGGTTGCCTTCATTCATTTTTCGATATAAATGGCCAATACGCGTCACTTCCACGAACAATGTCAATAATTCAACTCCTGCTGATATTTAAATCAGTTTTACGGATCCAATTACGTTTCGCCATCCGTAGAGAATTTTCCTTTTTCCTTGTTCTTTTGCTGGATAGAAAATTATATCCAAACCTTTTTATATGGTACTGATACCATTTTTTTTATTATTTTAAGATTTTATCCTTTTAACTAGGGATTAATCTAGTTAGTGCCAACTTATATCTTCAGTAGTCAAAATCGTAACAAAATAGTCATTTCATAGATTATTAACCCTCTATTAGTTTCTGAAATATGAGCACCTAAAATGATTATTTTATATGAGAACTTAGCGAAACTGCTTTCTTGTTGCTTAGACATAATCGTAGCCTACAGACACCGCAGATGTTATAGGTGCGTCGCTGTCCTATAGCCGGGAGTTTAGGCATATTGCGCATGTATATCGGTTACCCTTCCCTCCGGACCGCAACAAAATTAATTCATTATGGCGACCGGAATATGTGAAGGTATGTATTTCTAACGGGCAAATTGTTGTACAGCATATATAATTGAAAAAGATGTCAAAAATTAGGGCCTCCCATTTTTTGAGTCAGTTAAAAAAAAATAAAGGTGCCCTTTCTCGCTTATACTATGAGAAACTTTGAAATTGTTAATTCAATGGATCTTCGCCATCACATATGTATAGGTAGTTGATAGGTACAGTAAAATTTAAAAGTCCAAGTATAAATTGAAATACCTACCTATACTTTGGTATCAACATGACTGTTGAACATAGAACGTTTTTCGAGGTACAGAATTTTTTTCGATGCAGTTTTTAAGCCTAGTGTTAGAAGGGATATGATATTTCCATCCAATCAGCTTCAATTTTAAAGAAATTCAAGACTGCTTTTTAAACAATTCTAATTGTAAGAAAAACTTTAGAAACTTTATTCTTCGCTTGACAATTCGCCGACAGTATGTTCATTATATTATTTTGTCAACTGCATAACCTTTCATTTACGAATGTTTCGCTGACAGAACGATTGTCCCAAGAGAGTTTCGACGACGACGAGTTTTCCGCCACGAATGTTTCTTCGGCAGAACAATTAATACTTGTGCAAAACAACAGCTGGAATCGTATTAGACTGGCGAAAATAGAACATTTTCAATTGATAATCGAGTTCCAAAGATAATGTATATATATTATATATATAATAATAATAATTCATGAAAACAAAAAAAACGACGGGTTGCACTCCGGGAGTGACGGCAGAAGTGAAAACTTGAATTTTAACGTTGTGCATTTTTGATATACTGGAATGGTTAGGGAATAATTTTGCTCGAATTGCTTTAATTATCAGTATGAAAGTACTGTCATTTACGTGGTAGAATACAATATTCATTTATTGCGCTATCGTACACAAACATGACAACATAACATTCGCGCAATCGCCCTGCGCCGTCTTACGAATTTTTGTCTTACAAGTCAGGTCACGTGTCCTGACGCGAATTTAGAAGTTTTTACCCATTCCGAAAAAAGTGCGCAACGCCGCTAAAGAAGTTTTCTTTTCAAAAACGTCGATCTCTCATGAATCAATCGTGTCGGCGAAACATTCGTGAATGAATGAAACAATAATGAACTAAACATTCTGTCGGCGAATCATCAAGCACAGAAACGTTTGTAGGAGAAAAGTTTCCTACCTAAAGACCTACCTCCTAAAGAACCTACTGACTTTAATGACACAACAAAATAAGAATTAGCGACCAAAGAAAACAAAGAGTCATTTATATTTATAGGCATAGACTTTGGGTAGGTATGTCATGTATTAAAAAAACACTGAATGCTTTATTTCCATACAGGTGAAGACGAGGTATCCCAATAGGTTACAAACATATACAAAAACCTTACGTTTCAACAAAGCTCGTTTTAACAGTTTATAAAAAAAACACGATTTCCAAGCAGTTAAAACTATGTATTTTTAGGCAAGTATCATTAAAAAGGATAGCCAAATCCACCAAGCCAATCCACAGTTATCCCAGGTTACTTTGTCTCACAATGTGATAGGTATTTTTATTTTAGCACTTGCCCTATGCTTGGGATAAATTTTCTATAAATTTTAAAGAAAGAAAAAATTTCGCCCCAGACAGGATTTGAACCTGTAACCTTTCGTCTCAAGCCGACGATTGCTCTAACCAATTGAGCTACTGAGGATTCAAGTCCCGTGGCGAAATTTTTAATTCCTTTCTAACCCGTTTACGCGGGTAGTTATGTCCTATAGCTCCTTTATATATATAATTTATAGAAAATGTGATAGGTGACAAAACTATCATAAAACGCGCATATCTATTCTTGGTCACAACATTTTTTTATTAGTAAATTGAAAACAAGAAGTTTTGAGTTGTCCGGCCAGGACAATCATGTGCGAGAGCAAAGAGCTATCAAAACCTCAGCGATCCGAAGAATAATAAAGCCGTAAGGTATATTATGAGAGTATTTTCAAAATGTCTGCATGCAGAGCATCCAATAGCTGGGACGTGCTTCGCTTCATAATATTGGACGTACTAACAAACGAAAATAGAACCTTTTAGTTTCTCTTTAAAAAACTCTTATTAAACTATGAAGAAACTGTAAATATATTTTAAATTTTAACTTTGTGAAATAAGAATTCAATGGTTTAAAGTTCTAGAAGTTAACTGATTCTTTTTCCCACATGATACAAATAGAATAAAACAAACCAAAAATCCGAAAAACTGTTCTTGGACTCATAAATTTCCTTGTAAGTTGTGTTAAAAGTAAAGTAAAGTATCTTCACGCCCATATCCCCGAAGAGGTAGGCAGAGGCACAACCAGGGTACCCACGACTAGCCGAAAATACTAAGTCCCATAATGTGATAGGTGGCAAGCCTATCGCCAACCGGGCACATATCCTATCCCGAGCAACATTTTTTAGTTGTGTTAACTGAGTCAAATAGTCAAATCAAAGTTATCGCCTCTGTAGTCTCGCGGTTCAGTTGTTGGACTTGACTGCATGTGGTCCCGTGTTTGATTGCCGGGTCGGGCAACAAAAAAGAAAATGTTCGTTACTAAACCTATCCGTCTGCTTTCAAATAAAATATCCGCTTCGAAATTAGTTTACTCGTTCAAGGGCAATAACTTATAATGCCACAAAAATACTGAGATAAAGGTAGAGTTAGAGTAGGTAAAATTATAGTTTCATAATTTTATCTGCATACTCTTTTTTGGTTCGTGAGTGTCAGAAGAAAGTTAAAATATATCTGAGTTTATTTTAATTTTTCTTTTATTTTGAATCTTATTATTTTAGAATAAAATTCATGTAATATGTTTTTTCGTTTTTTATGTTTCAATTAATAAATGTGTTATAAGTACGGAATCAAAATTAAAATTCGGGTAACATTTTGGTTAAATTATGAGTACTAAAAATATTATTTTCCTAATGTTTTTTATAAAGTTTTTTTTTCTTGTGGTAGAAGAGAAACATTGTTTGATAAAAGTGTATTTCGATCATTGAAGGCTAAAAACAATCACTTATTTTTTTATTATAAAACTATACTTATTCTGTTTTAATGGTTGGTGGTAGGTTATACAATTAAACCTTAAACTTTTATTTTTTATTGTGATATTCGTAGTTGTGGTTAGGTTATGGTCTATTTATATACACAAATAAACAATATGACAGGTATTTAGTGCTATACTATTATATAGACATTATACATTTTGATTTTTCGAAACTTGACCAACCGAATCGCCTCTGTGGTCTAGCGGTTCAGGTGTTGGACTTGACTGCATTAGGTCCCGGGTTTGAATCCCGGGTCGGGCAACAAAAAGAAAATTTAGGTTTTCCAATTTTCCAATAAAAAAAATGTTGTCCGCGATTGGATTTATCGCCGATTGGCGATAGGCTTATAACCTATCACATTGTGGGACTTAGTTTTTTTCGACTAGTCGTGGTTGCTCTGGTTGTGCCTCTGCCTATTTCTTCGGAGATGTGGGCGTGAAGATACTTTACTTTACTTTTTTTGACCAACTGAAATGTGCCGAAAAGTACAGGCTTTTTCGGTTTTTAATGTATGTTTGTTTTTAATTTTTTTTTATTTAACTGCATATTTTTAAAACTAGTCTCGTCTGACAGCTAGAAATTATACCTACCTGTTTGATAAAAAAAAGATGATAACTTAATAAAAAAATTATATGTAAAAAATTTGAGATATTTTTTTTTTGATTGTTTGCTCTTTAAATTTAGGTTTTTGAGGTACATTTATTTGCTTATTTTATTAAAGATCACGCTTTTTTTCATTTTTTAATCGATAATTATGTGTCTAATAGCCACACATTTTCGTTGATCAAGTTTCGAAAAAGCACATCATTATATAGATATTTAAATTTTAAAATTTATTGAATGCTTTATTTATGACATTTATATATAAGATACTAGCTGTTACCCGCGGCTTCGCCCGCGATAAATTGAGATGTATCAAAGCTATCCTATCTCTTAAGTTGGATCGAACTGCACATGGTGTGCGAATTTTATTATAATCGGTTAAGTGGTTTGAGGACAAACATTGTGACACGAGATTTATATATATTAGATATTACAAATATCAGAATTCACATCATCGTGCTCACGTTTTTTTATATTTATATCAAGTATGTAATTTATTATTTATTTATTCATGAGGTACAACCAAGGCACCCACGACTAGCCGAAGACACTAAGTCCCACAATGTGATAGGTGGCAAGCCTATCGCCAACCGGGCACATTTCCAATCCCGACCAACATTTTTTTATTAGAAAATTGGAAAAATCCAAATTTTCTTTTTGTTGGCCGACCCGGGACTTATAACCTATCACATTGTGGGACTTAGTTTTTTTCGACTAGTCGTGGTTGCTCTGGTTGTACCTCTGCCTACCTCTTCGGGGATATGGGCGTGAAGATACTTTATACTTTTATTTATTCATGAAATAAAGCAACGAAGGTGGATAAGCTAAGTATACACCGTAAAATTGATTTTTTTATATGATAAGTACACTGGTCTCCCGATGGTAAGAGACCTATAGATACCATAAATGTTACAGGTGCGTTCCTGTCCTCCGGTCAGCTCCCCTACAAAAAGGAAAGGCGATGGATCCCTACCTGGGCAAGTTCCTGCACAGCATTCTATCATTGAACTGAACCAGTTAGAACTGACCTATATTTTAACCAGTGCCTGGATCGTACGAGCTGTCTGACAGAGAGCTAGATGGCATATTCTACTCAGATTATCCAGACCAAAACTGGGAAAATATTTAGAAACGAGTAATTAAATATATGTATACATAACAAATAATCTACATAATTTGTTAAGCAATCTAATTGAATTTGCTACGCAGCAGACGACGTTGTTACTTGACCGATTTTTATAAAATACTGATTAGATTATTTGAGATCACTATTTTGGAATAGTAATAAACTGTACAAAATTAATTCAATTATCATGTAGTATAAAATCGTAAAAAATTAAATAATTTCTAAATAAAAATGTGCTAAAATTCCAGTAACCTATTTCAATCATTTTCTCGGTACCTACGATTTTACAGTCTGTATACATATTAAACATTCATTCATTCATTCATTCATTACAGCGTGATTTGTAATATCGTGTGATAATGAGGACTCTCAAATACTCACTGTTTAAAGATAACTAAAGATATAATTCCCACATTCAATCAATAAGCATTTGTACAATCTCAAAGGATTTTCGGCGGAAAATTGCGTCCGGTTATCCGTTCTCGGCAAGCCTTACGTAAGCTTTAAGACGGCTACTTCATACTCACATATTCAGGATGTGAAAAAAATAAAACTACCCGTCGAATCACCCTTTAACACTAATTAAAACTAGTAACACCGTATTATTGCTTCATTAGTTCAGAAAAGTACAAGAGATTGACAGAAGTTTTGGCGCGAAAGCGTGTTTAGATTTATTATCTATGCGTTAGTTTTTTAAAAGCGAATGTTTCCAGCCAGGGTCGTGTTTTGTTTGGGGAAAGGCAATGTTTACGTGGCGAAGAGGAAGCGTGCAGCCCGGCTGGATACTGCCGGCGGAATAGGCTTTTAATATAAAATACTGCGCGCGCATTACAAAACCTGCATCAATTTTGTAGATAAATTTAAGCTTTTAAATGTTGGTTTAGTTTACTAATTAATTAAATGCTGTTTTAATTCATTGTGGCATTTATTTTCTTGCAAAAGAAAAATAATTCGTATCAATTTTGAAAATAGATACTTAAGTGTTTTTATTTAAACATTTTTATATCAGATATAGGAAGGCATACTATCAGACTTTACCTATATGTTATACGTTGCCTATAGTCGCTTAACATGTCGATTGTTGCGTTACCAACCTGAGGCAAAGACTTTAAGCCTTAAACGCAAAAAAGTATACCATCTTCCCACCAAATAAACCATAAAAGCGAGCACTAACATAGTAGCATACTCTGCCGGGTTATATTAAAGTTTTGAATTATCTCTCGTCGCAAGACTTTACTATAAATTCTAATTTATTTTAATGATAATGGAAGGCAAACCAGCAGACGGATTTCCTGATGGTTAGAAATTTACGTCACGGTGTTAGTGACGGTAATCCTATGCTCGCCTTTTACGAGCTGCCTGGCAGATGGTCTATTTTGCAAAGGAGCCCGGACCGGCACGGGTCAAATTCAAATCAAAGCAAATTGAAGTTCTGGTTAAAATAATTAAAAATCCAGTAATATAAACTGCTGTTCTATTCAAACGTTGGGCAAGATCCACATCTACCTCAATCTCTACCCCCTCTACAAAGTCGTCGCCTCCATTCGTTGATCGCTACTGCTCGGCCTTCAGTAAGAGTCTCATCCAGTAGGGATCGGGATAGTAGGGAATAGAGGCTAACATCCCGACTACAGGACAGTGACGCACATGTAACATCTATGGTGTCTGAGGGCCGTGGTTGTCTCCTACCATCAGGAAACTCGTTCACTGACCTATCACATAAAAAATAAATGAAAATAAAGCATGATTATTTTTAGAAAAAAGTAAGTAAGTAAGTATCTTCACGCCCATATCCCCGAAGAGGTAGGCAGAGGTACAACCAAGGCACCCACGACTAGCCGAAGACACTAAGTCCCACAATGTGATAGGTGGCAAGCCTATCGCCAACCGGGCACATTTCCAATCCCGACCAACATTTTTTTTTCATCAACATCCGGACCGCTAGACCACAGAGGCGACTATTTTTAGAAATATATACTAACTTTATTTGAAATCAAAGTAAACCCAAATAATTTATTAATATTACTGACAGTCTAAAAACATAGAAACGCGAACAAGTAATTAATATTAATCATTTGTATTTACCAAATATTACTGTTGACTAATGAACCCTTTCGTATTTAATATGATGTTATTTGTTTTGCTCTTATAATTCAGTGGTCTATTGGTCAGGTGTTGGCGATGTCTACGTGAGGTCCCGGGTTCGGGTTGGACAATTCCAAATGTGTTGCCTCAATTTTCCCATTAAATTGACCATGACATATTGACCGGGATGGACTAAGTGCTCGGTTGTTGACAGGTTGACCACTTATCACATGGTGGGACTATAAATTCTTGCAATCTGTCTATCACTTCTTGGATAAATTCCTGTAAATGATTTGCTACATTTTCACTTTTTTATTTTATCTCAGATAGAGTTTTAGCTCCTAACCTTCGACTCTAATTGGCAATGATTTTCCAGTTGAGTTAGGATTCAATTTGTGCTTTGAATTATTAATTTGCTTTTTATCAAATAGTTACACGAGTGCGTCATTTTAAATGAGAGACCAAATTTGCTACTTCGATTCCTGGCTCAAGTATTTTTTTTTATTTCACAAATTTCTTCGTAGCATGTGAAAATTATATACCCAATAAACATTTATTATTAAAATTATGTATATCTTGGAATATTAGTTTGGTGTAGGGATGTGACAACTTCATCACTCGCTTGACTAATATTTTAAACGTTCCTGTTCGCAAACAACGTGATTTAGTTTTGATGATAAAGAAGCCAATACATAACTTGAAGAAAAATGTTTACACCCACTCACAAAAAAGTCTCCGCTAAATATAGGCTATTGCTTACACCCAAGTGACCGCAAAAATAACTAAGCTAAATTAGATTTCCTGGTGAAAGCCGAGTTCATGCGTCAACTGACTCATAAACCGAATATCACGTAATTACCTGACTAGCCCTCGTCTAAACATTTCCTTGATCTTATGCACGTATATGTACTTTCTATATAAAATGTATTACATTACCGCCTCTACGTAATACGATATTTTAAAATACGATATAAGAACATGTAAAATTAATAAATAACAGTTTAATAAAAAAAACGGACCGTAAATAATTGATAACATTGTAAAATGATTAAAAGTGTTAGTCAATAATGACAAATATATTGTTTACACTCATATATAAAAACCTTTAAGCCCGATTCAATTTGGTAATCGAATGTCCAATCTACCAATTACCAGAATAGCCCTTCACAAACTATAGAATGTAATTCATAATGGAAATCATTGACAAAAAATTGTTCTTTTTTCAACCACGGTATTTCACGTTACTTATTGGAATGGTAAAGAAACAATTATAAATATATCAGTTACTAGCAGTCCGGCCCGGCTTCGCACGGGTATAAAATATACACATAAACCTTCCTCTTCAATCCATTGCGCATCCTATACTCTTCGAAAATATCTAAGCAATACAAAAACAGCAATGAATCTACGTTTTATTTTTGATCTCGCGCCGTCTTATTCGCGCATGCACAGTGTGTCTTACATTCTGACGATCTGACGCGAGTTTAGAAGTTTTTATCCATTCCAAAAAAAAAGTGCGCAACGCCGCTAAATAAGTTTTCACTTCAAAAATGCCCACCCCAGGAAGAGATAACATAAGCTCTGTAAGTAAAAGCAATCAATGCAATGGCATAGCGTCAACTCTACAAAGGCTCTACCACAGCCTCTCAAAACCTAAATCTAAATTTTCATCCGTGCCGTTTTGCATGATTATGATACAAACTGAGCTTTGACTAAACTAATTCGGATATTTCTGTATTTGAATAATGAATATCCATTTTATTTATGAATATTGCTGTTGCTATATATTTTAAAATAAAAGTATCTTCACGCCCATATCGCCGAAGAGGTAGGCAGAGGCACAACAGGCGAAGACACTAAGTTCCACAATGTGATAGGTGGCAAGCCCATTGTCAACCAGACACATATCCAATCCTAAACAACATTTTATTAAGAAAATTGGAAAAACCAATTTATCTTTTTGTTGCCATACCCGGGATTCGAACCCAGGACCTCGAGCAGTTAAGTCCAACACCTGAACCGCTAGACCACAGAGGCGATATATATTATACTTATCAATATTACTGTCATTGCAAGTACATCGTCGTTCTCACCATATTAAAAAAATACCTGTGATTGGCGGTTAGAAACATTGCTGCATTTAATATATATACTATTTGTATTTGTTTTGTATTTTATGTAAAGAATGTTGCTTTGTTGTAAGCGATATTACTTAACATTATCATTTCCGCCTAAACATAAAAAAAAATTTGGTTAAACAGGTCTATAAGTCTGTTTAACTAAACAATGACGAAAATTGTCATATAATTAATAGCATGCTATATTTTATTAGTTGAGCATCCAGTTTCAGACAGTGTTTGGTAAAACAACTATCCTTTTTTTTGTAATAAGATGGTTTAAATTTAACGAAGAGGGTGGTGCAATTAAAAAAGTCATCATGAAAATATTGATGTCGCTTACGTCTTTTGATTTTGTTTTTTACCCGCCCGAAAAAATCCTTTAAGCCCAATTCAATTTCGTAATTAACTCGTTCAATGTATTAGCTGACCCGTTGACCGTCGCGTGACAATCGCAACACCATCAACCCAAATAGCAGGATCGATAATACTACCGTAAATGTTTATTACACCTGGCTACACGGGCATGGAACTGCAACATAATAATTGGGTATACGTCTCTAAACAACTTCTCAATAACAAAAAAAAACTAAATAATAAAAAAAAAATCAAAAAATGCTTGGTTTAGAACACAATGATATCATTGGTTACGTAGGTTTGAAAATGGCAACAAAAATATGTACAAGGCTATTATAAAATGTCAAAATGATTAGAAAATACTAACTGCTTCCTCTGCTTCTTTAAATCGTGAATAATTTTTAAAGGTTCTCTAATATTCACATTTTTAAAGAAAGAAACACTTGTACTGTTTTACTTATCACTTATAATTTATGACTTTGTAATTAGTAGCTTTTCGCTTATACAGCATCATCAGGGCTAAAACTTAAAAAACAGTACAAGTGTTTCTTTCTTTAAAAATATGAATATTTGGAAGTTTTACCAAGCGCCGACGATGGAAAATATCAAATATGTTCTTTAATATGTTTGTTATAATTTGGGAGTAATAACGCAGAAATATTACTGTATATATTGCTCTGTGCTATAAACTAAAGCCATACAAAATTTGAAAAACAATTTTTCACCATATTTCATGTGATTGAAAATAAAAATAGAGAGAGTACGAAAATTTCCCTCCTTTTTTGAACAGTCAATATGTATACCACGTGGCATAAACTGTAACCACACCAAAAAAATAAATTCATCCAGTAGCATTTGCGTCATTGAAAAACATATCAACACTTTTAAAAGACAGGACAGACAGAAAGACAATAATTATGAAAATGAATGAAATATTCCCAATGTTTCGGATTAATTTCCTTTGCAAATGATAACTAGTAGGTGTTTTACTATCCGAGATTTTTTTTAATCAAAATATAAGATTATTTAATTTGGCACAGCCATCATTGAATTTTAACTCGAAAAACGTCAGCTGGAAAAAGTGTGAGATGTTTTAGCATCTCTTATGTTTAGATTTAAATAAGTATTTTTTTTACTTTTACTAAAATAAAATTAAAATTTCATATATTTTGATTTTAGTTTTAGCGTGAAGTTAGACTTTGTTGTGTGATTTTTTGGACTCTATTCGTAAATGTATTTAAATTATGTTATTTGAAATGTAATATTGTTTACTATATTACTAGAACGAATAAAAGAGCAAAGCCCAATTTTTGTCGGCTCATTCCTTTAGCGTATATTCTTATTTTTATTAGTATTTTTAAGAATGAATGAGACGTTGTATGAATAATATGATCATAAGGATTTACTATTTAGTTTAATTCACTGAATTTTGCTTGTAAAATGCAGCACAAACCCGGTACTAAGACGAATTATAATCCCATAACCAGTCCAGAATTTTAAATGAATGCATCCAATCTTATAACCACTCCAATATTTTAAGTGCATGCATCCTACTTTACAACCACTTCAGGTTTATTTCAGGTTTGTGGAAAGTACAAGTGTTTCTAAATAAATTCCATCAAGAATGGAATTCCACCAAGCACCGACGATAAGAAGTATAGAATCTATCAGGTTTTCTACTCCAATATTTTAAAAGCATGCATCCAACTTCATAACCACTCAGTATGATGGGTTCGTTCATCCAACTTTATAACTACTTCAATATTTGAAGTGCGTGCATCCAACTTTATAACCACCTCAGTATTATTCGTTCGTGCATCCAACATTAGAGCTACTCCAATAATAGGCGTGTGTTTGTCCGTAGGTACATGCGTGCAGACGTGCTTACATGCCTACATATACGTAACGCTTTTGCCGGATTCTTCTTTCGAATCTGAATTTTACGGATTAAAATTCAAAGTTAACATATTGCTCAAATAAATTATTAAGTTTCTGTGTCAGGTACCAGGTTACCAGATCTGTTTGGAGACACTTCTTTACGAAAATTGCGGTCATAAATTAACGTGACTCTGAAAGCTTTTGCAGGATTCTTCCTCCGAATCTGAATTTGACGGATTAACGATCAAACTTAAAATATTGTACAAATAAATTATCAAGTTACTGTGTCAGGTACCAGGTTACCAGATCTGTTTGCAGACACTTCTTTACAAAAATTGCGGTAATAAATTAACGTGTCTCTGAACGCTTTTGGAGCGTTATACGATGGTCTACTAAATCCCCGGGCGACCCGTTTTCTGTTACAGGTCAGATAAATTGTTTACAAACTTTTCATGAAGCTATACGCAAAAACTTTTAACTAGAATTAGATTTTGCAGTGGGATGTGACAACCCTATCACCCGCTAGTAAAATAATTGCTTTATTACAATTATATTTTTGATGTTGTTAGTGAAATAATATATTAATTTAGTTTGCCATATTATTTGAATGCATGTGTAGAGCCTTGTGACTCTTTCTTCTTCTTTTAGAGTTCTTACTCTTTTTACTGACATAACGCTAATTATCGCTATACCCGCCGAATTTGAACACCACAGTGCAAATTCGGCGGGTATAGTACCTAGTCCTGAGGCTCTTAGTCCCTCACAATGAAAAGGCAACATTAACATTCTAAGTGTATAATAAGCTACTATGTGCATTCACATTATCAAAAAATAAAAATTTATGTCGCCTCTGTCGTCAAGCGGTCCGGCGCTGGACTTGACTTCTTGAGGTACTGGGTTCGATTCCCGGGTCGGGCAACAAAAAAAATTAGTAAATGTATATTTTCAATTTTCTAATAAATATAACGTTGCCAGAGATTGGACATGTGCCCAGTTGGCGATAGGTTTGCCACCTATCACATTTAGTGTTTTCGGCTAGTCGTGGGTGCTCTGGTTGTACCTCTGCCTACATCTTCGGGGATATGGGCGTGAAGATATTTTAAAATATATATTTAGTAGAAATCAAGTTATACAATTTTCTGGCTTCAGCCTGTCATGTGGGGAATATCTGTTTGTTTTTATGCTTTCACTAAAAACAACTAACTAAGTTAATGTAACAACCATGATTAAAGCTAGGGCGTTGATTACAACTTGTTAACGTTGTATACATGTAATTATTTTATTATTAATGCATCATTGACGAGGGATATTAATAACTAATAATCCAATATTCCTAAATTAGCATTTTAATTAAAACAACTCCCAAAAACAATTAAATTCAACAGGCCAATTAACCCAAGAGCATTAATTAAGCCATGTTATAGGCCATGTTAATATTACAATAAAGGTAATTAAAAATATTTGCATTATCTTCAACCGCTTCGTTTGCGTTGGTCGAGGGGCAAGCGTATATGCCTTATTCTACCTACCAACGGTGAGGTTCGGGTTCGATTCCTAATGGCAGGCATTTTTGTGATGAACATTCAGGTGGATTCACTTCCGGGTCTGGCGGTTTATTAAATTTGTTCTGGTTTTTAATTAAGTATTTCTGTTTTAGTATCGTTAACACCCATAACACAAGCATATAATTTGCTTACTTCGGGGTCGCTTAATTCAGTTTGTGTAGCTTGTCCAGAGATATTTAGAGATTTATCTTTTATTTAAGCGTTTACTTTGCGAAATAACAATCTGACAGCTGGTCACATATTTTTCTAAAATACATCGCTGATTTAACTAAATACCACCTTTGTATATCATTTATTTTTTCATAAGTATGATGTTTTAATGTTACTATTTTTTATGTGTTTGGTGGACAACTATTTGTTGCAATGTATTGTAATTTCACCGTAGACTTAAGATACGAATATTAACTTGCCTCCACTACACTTAACGCCACTTGCGCATTCCCGGGTTACGTTTAATATTGAGTTAAACTATCAAATATAAGGTGATTTTACCATAATTAGACGCTAACTCGGATTTAAATACTTAAACTGTTCAGCCATTTAAGCGTGAAAGAGTAACAAACATACACACATCCTTACAAACTTTTGCTTTTATAATATTGGTAGGATCTAATACTCGTTTACAAATAACTGATAGAAACAGTCTTAGAAATGAAATGAAATCCAGTAATCAAAAAGGTCGCTCTGAAAAGCAGGGTATAAAATTACACGCATACAATATTAATTCCAATAAGAACGACCGCTCGCCTCACTGGACACGTCCGATAGCATCTTAATTCAGAAATCATATGCATCACGAGGCTTTTTTTTGGAATGACTAATTTGTTGCTAATCTAGCGATTTTTTGCAACTTCACCGAGCTTTGTGGGCCGAGCAGAGTGCTCAGCCCGAGACATCATTATTTAAATGCCTTAGGCTGTTACCTAAAACGCCAGCACCAAGGGCTGTCTCCCGGGAGACCGTACCTCGACTTGGTGCCGCATTCTGGTTACTGGGTGGACTTGATGGAGGAATATTTGTGGCTCGTCGCTCGGCGTTAGGCGCCGGGCGCAAGAGAGGTCTTCGTCGCCGAGACCGGCGGCGACGGTGTAGTGTGATGTACATCGCGCGGCGCGGAACGCCGTCCTTATATAGAAGTCGGGGAGGCACGGCGTCGTGCGACCCGCGTGTGCCACAAACGATTCAAGCCAAATCCGACTTTCGATGCTACAGGTTACGGCGCTGAATCCACTGCGGGTAACGCAACGTGTGTTCGCGGTTCTACAGCACAACGTCTATGGATAAAACTGAAAAATTAAGTATTGTTTTGTGCATTTTTGTTTCGAACTCATAGAATCGGACGTTATTTTTTTTATTAATTGATAGTAATATAAAATATGGTTTAAATTTTCGTTCACACACATACATACATACATATCTTCACGCCAAGTCCCTTACGAGGTAGGCAGAGAGTATCGAGTGCCAGACCTCACGATCCTGACAAACCTGTCTTGCTTCCTTCACA
>NJDC01006563.1:0-11138 GCA_002245475.1 Calephelis virginiensis | reverse complement strand
CACACGCACACACGCACGCACGCAGACCTAAACGAAAGGCATAAAACCATATCCACAGGTCAGCCACGCACCTATTACATGTATGGTGTCCATAGGCCACGGTTATCTCTTAACATCAGGACAGTCAGTTTGCTGTCATATCAGATTGCCAAAAAAGGAAACTTAATGAAAAAAATACGTATGTCATATAGTTATATACCTCTTCTGTCTTAATTTTAAAATGAAGCTAGCAAAGAGTAAAATGAAGCTGATATTATAATCTGTTTCACAGTCTGCTAACGACTATAATACCAAGTTAAACCTTACTTTGAACCCTTAAAATTGTTAACTGGAATACGACTAAAGAAGTCAATTAAAAGCAGAAAAACAGCAGAATAAGTGTAGGACTAACTCATATATTTTGGACTTTAAACATTATGGGAGTTATGGTTAGATGACAGTTAATCTGTCGTACGAACAAAGCCTAACCTACATCTAAATAATACAAACGCCATCTGTGGAAGGGTGTGTAGAAACGGCAAAGAACTCGTGTCGTCTCGACTTTGTCATAATTATACACCCGTTTTCTCTAACAGTTTTTACCTAGGGTATATAGGTGGCGCTAATATTAATATTTGATATTTTGCTATTTTATTATTTACTAGCCGACCCGGCGAACATCGTATCGCTAGATACTACACAGAAATGTAGTGAAAAAATAAAACAATACTTATATTTTCTATACAGTTTGCATATAAAAATACAGTTTGTATAGAAAAAATAAAAGTATTGTTTTCAATAGTACCCTTTCATAAGAACTTTCTCCCGACGGTAACAATACAATTATAAAAGGAGTAGAAAAATCGGTCTATCCGTTCAGGCCTTTCAATATTTAACAGCAATATGAAAGCAAGTTTAACTTAGCAATAACACATGAAAAATAACGACTTTAGCATTAATTATATCCTTTTCTATACTTATTTTTTTTAGTTTTT
The DNA here is from genome assembly GCA_002245475.1 of Calephelis virginiensis. Lineage (NCBI taxonomy): Eukaryota > Metazoa > Arthropoda > Insecta > Lepidoptera > Riodinidae > Calephelis > Calephelis virginiensis. The sequence continues at coordinate 10,164 of NJDC01006563.1, read as the reverse complement.
AGCAGTTGATAAAACTACATTATATATTATACGCAATAAAAAACAAACCAAACAATACGAAACTTTTAGTTTATGAAATAAAAACCTGTACCTATCGAAAATAAATCGAAAAAAATGGAGCCGTCACGTGAGCTTTCTGCATGTATGTACAGATAATATGCCTACAAATCCATTTTAAACTTCCAGTCAGCTCGTCTGATCCGCTGCTACATATTATGCTTTATATAAAAAAATGATTAATCGCCTCTGTGGTCTAGCGGTTCAGTTGGGTTTTTCCAATTTTCTTATAAAAAAATGTTGGTCGGAATAGGATATGTGCCCGGTTGGCAATAGGCTTGCCACCTATCACATTGTGGGACTTAGTATCTTCGGCTAGTCGTCGGTGCCCTGGTTGTGCCTCTGCCTACCTCTTCGGGGATATGGGCGTGAAGATACTTATATATATATATAAAAATGCAGTGTAATTTATGTAATCGATTTGTTAAAAGCTGATTATGACTATTGAGAAAGTTGAGAATTAAAATCGGATATTTATAAAAATAGTAGCCGATGCGGTAAACTTCGTATCATCTGATATTAAAAGCTACTAACATATTGTATGAATAAGATAAAGTGTAGTTCTTTCCACTTTCCTTGCAATTTCCTCGATTTTTTCATATTTTTCATACCCTTTGACTGACAATAACCGATACCTTACATTGGTAATACCACTAAAAAAATTTTAAAAATAGGTCCATCCGTTCAAGCATGATATGATGTAATAGGGATTAACTTTTATATACTAGCCGAGCCAGCCAACTACGTATCGCTCGACATTAAAAAATACTACATAATAATAATAATATGTTCCGATAGTAGCGCAGTCTGTCGGATCCAATGTAAACATTCTAAAATAAACAACTACTCAAAAAAAAACGAAAAAAGCATTTCCCAGTGTACCAAATTTTTAATATCAACCATTCTAGAATTCACTTGAAAACACCTAAAAAATTTCAACAAATTCGTTCCAGTCGTTTAGGAGAACTTCAGTGTCATACACACGCTCACAACAAACGTATTTCTTTTTTTTTTCAAAAAAGTATCCGCGATACGTACGTACGCGGTAAGTAAGTTTACCGGCTACCTTACCCTCAGAACCGGAACGCGTCAACGGCAAGCATTGACGTTATGGCGGCAGGAATAGGTAAAGCAGTGGTACCAATCCGGACGAGTCGCTGTGAAACTCTACCACCTAGTAGGATGTCACGGTTTTAGTCACGGAAAGCTTATGCTTGCCTTTTACGAGCTGCCTGGCAGAAAAGCAGTTGGTCTATTCTGCGAAGAAGCCCGGACAAACACGAGGAATCCAAATTAGTACCAGGAGAAGGTTTTAAGAAAGAAAGAAAGTTTTGCGGAATACTAGACACTTCAGGATGTTTTATGTGAGAGGTTAGCGAACAAGCAAACAATATTTTCTCTGGTGGTAAGAGATAACCGTGGTTCATGGACACCATAGATGTTACAGGGGCGTTGCTGTCCTGTGGCCACGATGTTAGGCCTATTGTGCCATCCTACAAGCTACCCTTCCCTCCGAGACGGATCATGACAGTCATAATGGCGGCAGGAATAAGTAAGGCTGGAACCCTACCCGACCAAGTTGCTATACAGCACTCTACCACCAGTGGTCTTATTAGTGATCTTATTTTAACCAGTGCACCTCCTATAAGCTGTCTGCGAGGCATATAGTCTATTCTACGTAGCGGACCTGGACCAACACAGAGAAATATACAAAAACTCGATAAAATATAAACAAATTTTACATACGCTGTCAATTGCTTAAGAGTATCTTCACGACCATATCCCGAAAAAGGTAGCCAGAGGTACAACCAGGGTCCCACGACTAGCCGAAGATACTAAGTGCTACAACTTGATAGGTGGCAAACCTATCGCCAACGGGGCACATATCCAATCCCGAGCAACATTTTTTTTTATTAGAAAATTGGAGAAATCCCATTTTCTTTTTGTTGCCAGGCCCGGGATTCGAACCCGGGACCTCATGCAGTCAAGTCCAACAACTGTAACACATAGAAATACTTAAAAAGATACCAGAATAAATTTAATAAACACCCTTACCCGGAAATGCAGACATGTTAATGTTCTTCACACAAATGCCTGCCCGCTCGGGAATCGAACCCGAGCCTCGCGGTTGGTTGATGTAGTTAGACGTGTACGCTAACCACTCGACCAATAAGGCGGTCAAATATAATACAAATAAATAAAATTAATGTTTCCATATAATTGAAAGGCATTTAAGCTGATAGATTTTCAGACAAAAAAATATGCCACTGGGCACTCAAAATAGTAATGGTATTTTCCCAACCTGCTCCTGAGGTTAAGCCTCTTACGTAAACAAGTTTACCGGCTACCGGCATAATATAATTTAATTTGAGAACCAAACCTGGTTTGACAATATTAGATTATCTACAACATTTATTATGCATAAAGCGGGATTGGAGGCCACTCTCCCTAGGTTAATAAAGCTTTCAACCTAATCCGATAGAAATACATTTCGGTGCGTAGCAATTGCTACGATGTTTCTACGATAGTCTACGAAATTTCAATGTTTGAAATCCGTACTAATATAAATGCAAAAGTATGTTTGCAGCCATATTTTACGTTGTAAAGAAGAGATGTTTTAGCATAATTTTTCATAAAAAACTTATTTATGAAACTGAAGTTTACCTACTATATAATCCCTTGTAGGTACGATTGTTGGAAACAATGACAGAAGAAAGACTGATAAAGGAGTTATAAAAATTGAATCTGGATGGATTAAATACAAAGTGCATTAAATAAAAAAAATATTAAGCATACTACCGTGCATTTGATACACTTATAGAAATATATATAGATGATAACGATAAAAGATCAGATGGCGCACAAACTGTATTCCTAATGTTTGGAAACAAAGTAGTTTGTCTTGATTAATGAAGATGGCGTTCTTATCAAAAAGATAATTAACAAGGTTCTACCTTCATAATGGGTCGAGTTTTTACTAATGGGCGACCACTACCTCTGAACATCTCGTTGGTCGAGTCCCTAACTTTCACGCCTAACTACACCGATCAACCGCGAGGCTCGGGTTCTATTCCCGACGGGTGCAGGCATTTTTGTGTGATGAACATTTAGATGTCTGCATTTTCCGGGTCTGGGTATTTATTAACTGTATTCTGTTATCTATTTAAGTATTTCTATGTATTAGAATCGTTGGCTAACACCCATAACACAAGCATATATTGCTTACTTTGGTAACCCCATTCAATTTGTTAACTTGTACTGGGGTATTTATTTATTTAATACTACTGAGTAATGCCTAAGTTTTTATTTTTGATGACATACGGCCAATGTTAATAATGTATCTCAATCTAACGGATTGCAAGCAATCTAGATAGCTGCGTATCCGGTGGCCTATCCCTTACCTAATTGTCATATTTATCCTGTCCACAGATATGTTATTGGCAAGCGATAACATAAAAATGGATCAAAATATCAATCTTGGACAGCAAGTTTTGGATTAGGATTAATTATTAATATTGGCCGATATTGACGACATCATTGTTAATGAATGATAAAAACTGATAAATCAGTAAGTACTACTCAGTAACACCTAATCAGATCAGGGTAAAATTAACATGGGGCCACCTCGGAATCATGACCTACATTTATTAAAAAGAACCATCAAAATCGGTTAGTTAGTGGCTGAATAGTCGGCTTGTTAGTAGGACATAATTTCATTTTCCATATTCATTTTATCATGATCTGGCCAGTGGTTCACTTGAACATAATGTTCGTTTTCTTGTTTGTAAAGACCATCTCGGTCTCATTCATTCATCATTCATCAACATCATCATTCATCATTCGAAAAAAAAATAAAGGGGTACCTAATCAAATAATAAGAGTCGGTTTTTTTAATATTTTTTATTATGTTCAATTTTATGTGTATTACAAATAACACATATCAACAATTGTGAAACTATGTTACGTCAGCTATCTCTTAGTGGATTCGTGTGTGAGTATACTTCTTAATAATGAAATGTAAAGGATAATAAATCCCCAAGAGAGATTCCAGTAATACCAACTTAATACAAGATATAAAGCGAAACATCGCAGAGCCAACGCAAATTCTCGATAATCGTTAAAGCGTAAGAATTTAATGCGATATTACCATTTATGCCCGTAATTTAAAGGGAAACACGATTATTTCACAGCTAGTGAACAAAGCGGAATTACGGGTATGGCGGGGAAGTTCTCGAATTTATCAACATAATCACAAACTCTGTATTTAATCATCAGACTCGGCGCGGATGGGAAATTTACATTTGTATCACGTTTTGACATTTCGGATCACTTCTCTGTATATGTCATTCTAATGTCGGTATTGAGGGCGGATTTTTATTTTGTATTAAAAATCTGAAGGCCGATTGCTTGTAAGAGTTGTTTTTCCCTGTGTTCGTCGGGGCTCCTTTGCAGGATAGACCATCTGCCTTCCTGCCAGGCAGCTCGTAAAAGGTTAGCATAGTCTTATAATTACTAACACCGCGACATCTGAATCTTTAACTATTCCTGCCGCCATAACGTCAGCGCTTGATGTTGATGTCTTACATTTCTTTCGTGTCTCTAGGTGGCGTGAATGTCTGCTTGTTTGCATTCCAATATTACAAAAAAAAACAAATTAATGAATGCACACATTATCATGCAAAAAAGATTACAAAAATATACACTGTTTTACTTATAATAAAACACTAAACTTAAATCTGTTCAATTTTTTGGTATATAAGATTTTGTACTTAAATAAATTTCCCAGTCATTTACAAGGTTATTTAAGCGTAATATGTTGTTATCAGTCCGAGTTCTAGTTATTTTTATTGTAATTTATGTTTTTTTGTTGTTCGAGCAGTTAAAGAGCTATTTAGAAAACAGAAAGCAGTGTATTGAAATATCAAGAGTATGTGGGAACTGTAAAAATGTCTATTCTTCAAATTATTCTTTTATAAACTGCGGTGTACTTTTTTTAACGTGGTATCAATCTTTATTATTCATAGTTGCTTGCTCATATGCTCAATACATACCTCCACGCCAAGCTCGGTGTTGATTTCCCGGTATTTGACGGTAAGCCTATAATCGCCTTTTACGTGCCCGGACCAACAAGAGGGATTAACATAACATTTCATTGTTGTTGCTTTATCGATATTAGTATTTAATTTACACATTGTACAATCATATTTTAAAATACTTGTATCTATGCATAATAGGTATGTTATAAGTTATAACATACATTTACACATACATCCTCTGTGGTCTAGCGGTACGCGTCGGACTTGACTTCTTGAGGTTCCGGGTTCGATTCTCAACAAAAAAATAAAAATTGTTTATTTTCAGTGTTCTAATAAAAACAATGTTGTCCGGGATTGGATATGTGCCAGGTTGGCGATAGGCTTGCCACCTATCACATTGTGGTAGTGTCTTCGGCTGATCATAGGTGCCCTGGTTGTACCTCTGTCTACCGGTTCTGGGATATGGGCGTCAAGATACTTTCTTTTACATCCAAATAACATACCTAACTTTTGCAATCGATTACAAAAGACAACAGAATGTTTTCTCAATTCGAAAACAATTTACGAATTCAAAGCCTTAATTCCGTTTAAAGTATTTTTCCTTTCCCTAAATGTTTGTACTTAAAGCTGGAATTCGTGGCTATGTTATTCCTTTTTTAATTTGGATAAAAGGTTGCAATTTGGAGACTTTTCTGGAATCTGAGAGGCTCGGAGATCAATAAATTTACGTTTTATTAAAGGACGATGGATGTCCTCAAAGGACATCGAACTTTCGAGTATCTAAATAATGCTGCTCCTGCAGGATTAAAATGTTAGAGATTGTATTACATTAGAAATAATTTAATGCTTATTCCTGCCGTTATGAATTCAATACAGCTGGTACGTAACTCGAGTTAACTGATACAAAAGGGTTAGCATTCCTGCCAAACATTAGCAAAGCATCGTTAACGTTAGATGTCTATTGGTGTATATTATAAATGACATCTTTGCAAAAAATAAACTGTTGATTGAAAATATACGAAATTATAAATAGAGTAAAATATCTTCACGCCCGTATCTCAAACTTGGGAGGCAAAGGTATAACTAGGGCACCCACAATAATTCGAAGACATTGGATGGCAAGCTTATTACCAATCGGACACATATTCAATCTCAGGCAAGACTTTTTGACAAGAAAATTGAAAACTTCATTTTTCGTTTTGGCGCCATACTCGAGAATTGAACCCGAGACCTCAATAAGCCCAACAATGAAGTACTAGACCATAGATGCGATATTTATTCTAATTATTTATGTATTACTTTTTTTATGATATTGGCAGGCAAACAAACAGGCGGATTTCCTGATGGTAAGAAATTCCCGCTGCCTAGAGACACCAACGGTGGTAATGGTGCATTGCCAACCTGAGGCCGGGATGTTAGGCCTCAAACAAAAGTTAGTTTACCGGCCACCTTACCCTCCGAACCGGAACACGTCATGACGTTATGGCGGCAGGAAAATTTTACTTAATTATTTAATTTTGATTTATTTTTAATAAACATTCCTGAACAAGTTACACAAATTGAATCTAACCCCAAAGTAAGCAAAATATATGCTTGTGTTATGATTGTTAGTCAATGATTCTAATACATAGAAATACTTATATAGATACTAGAATAATTTAATAAACAGCCAGACCCGGAAATGCAGACATCTAGATGTTCATCACACAAATGTCTGCCCCCGTCGGGAATCGAACCCAATCCTTGCGGTTGATCTGTGTAGTTAAACGTGTACGCTCGCCACTCGACCAACGAGGTGATCAACTTCCATAAACATATGCTCCAATTGACAAACCTGATAAAGCTGAAATTTTTTTTGACTCATTCTTGACAGTTTCTAAACTAGCCATTGTATACATTTTTCAGTACTTAGTATGGTGCATTTTTATGTTAAGTAGCTTGCGTTATGAGTGTTAGTCCACTATACTAATACACAGAAATACTCAAATGGATTACGGAATGAGTTTTAATAACCAGCCAGACTTCCACCATTTTCTTATATTAAAATTCATGACACATATGCCTGCAGTTGTCGGGAATCGAACCAAAGCCTCATGGTTTTACGGTGGAGTCAGCGTGTACGCTAACGGCACACGCTAACGGTGTGTACGGTAGATAGGACTAAAAATAAATCTACCTTTAAATTAATTTATAATAAATTATGAAACTTATGTTCATAAATAAATAAAATGTTTATTTAAATGTAAATAAGGGCTGTGGTTTCAATGTACATTTTTATAGAAATATGCAACTTCTTAAAATTAACTAAATATTTGCACACCACAATGTGGTAGAATATGTTGTATTCTTAAATATCTTTATAACAACTTTTTAGCACACATATTCCGCATTTTTCATTTTTCATTTTCAACGCTATTGTACGTTATTATGATAGACTTATTAACCTGTCTATATTTTGTGCTTATACATATATTATTGATTGTAACGATACATAACGCTTAAATAGTTTCTTAATGCGGATACCAAGAAAAATCTGACAAAATTTTCAATTCTTACCCTAATTAGAAAAACAATTTATTATTAGATAAACATACCAATTAATATTTCTTTCATATACTTTTCTAATTTATGCATTGTATAAGCCCTGTCACTCTTAGACTTTCAATACTGTTCTTTTTATTTATTTCTGATTAAAGGAACGGGGCCCTTCACATAGGGAGGCAGTGCGGGCGATCACCCACACCGCCTCCTCTTTACGCCGACAACAGCTGTGATTCCATAGAATAAATGAAATTAATTTAAAATACAAGTACAGCGAGAAACGGCGACGTCTGTACCGTTCGCAAAATACAAGTTCTGTGCTGGTTTCAGTTCTGGGTTCTGTTTTATAGACCATTCCGTTGACTCTGGCTCATCCAGATAACAAAAAACAAACCCCTCCCCCTCAAAAACCTCCATTAAAGATATATTTAATCGAGCCCGGGACCTCATGCAGTTAAGTGCAATACCTGAAACGTACCTTCTGTGGTCTAGACAGAAAACAATCATAAATATATCCAAGATCAACTGGTGATGATGTTGTAGCCTGTAGACTTGCTCATCAGGTCTGACACCTCATAGGACAGCGAAGCACCGAAAACACCTCCATTATCTATATAGCCACGGTAATCTCTTACTTAAAGCAGGCCGCGTGCTTATTTGTTTCCGCGACTTAGTCGCCTAGAGAAACCAAAGGCGGTAATGGTGCGTTACCAACCTGAGGTCAGAATGTTAGGCCTCGTGCAAAAGTATGTACCGGCTACCTTACCCTCCGAACCGGAACACGTCATGACGTTATGGCGGCAGGAATAGGTAAGGCGGTGGTACCAATCCGGGCGAGTTGCTGCGAAACTCTACCACCTAGTCAGATGTCACGGTGTTAGTGATGATAAGCCTATGCTCGCCTTCTACAAGCTGCTTGGCAAGAAATGCAGATAGTCTATTCTGCAAAGGAGCCCGGACCAACACGGAGAAAAAGTGTTAGGAAAGATTTGCCTCGCTCTGGTAGGCCATCAACGTCTGCAACTGAAGTTAACTTCGCCAAAGTAAAGGAAACAGTGATTGATAATTCCTCATTCAGTTTTAAGAGAGATAGCCGCGAAACTTTCTGTTTCTTGCAAATCGATCTGTATCATTTCAGCAAACCATTTGGTTATGAAACATGCTGCCGCTCGGCTTGTCCCAAAATATCTGAATTTCCTATAAAAACTCTATCGCATGGGAGTCACTGAGGACATGCTAGAAGCAAATTCCCAACCTACATTCATGAAACGCATGGTCACTGGTTTGATTCGTAAAAGGCGAGCATAGGCTTTCTGTCACTAACACCGTGACATCTGACTAGGTGGTAAAGCTTAGCAGCAACTCGCCCGGATTGGTACAACCGCTTTACCTATTCCTACCGCCATAACATCATGACGTGTTCCGGTTCGGAGGGTAAGGTAGCCGGTAAACTTAATTTTGCTCGAGACCTATCATCCCGGCCTCAGGTTGGCAATGCACCATTACCACCTTAGGTGTCTCTAGGCGGAGAGAATTTCTTATCATCTGCTTGTTTTCCTTCCAATATCATAAAAAAAAGGCGGGTTGCATTCCAGGAAGGCCAGCAGAAGTGAAAACTTGAATATTAACGTTGTGCATTTTTGATATTTTGGAATGGTTTGATAATATTTTTGCACGAATTACATACATACATACATACATACATATCTTCACGCCAAGTCCCTTACGGGGTAGGCAGAGAGTATCGAGTGCCAGACCTCACGATCCTGCTTCCTTCACATTCATAACCCTTTTCATACAAACACGCCGGTTTCGGAGACTTTTGACACCATCCTCGGATAATATCCGATTGATCAGATCGTGAAATGTCAGCCTTGGTCTCCCCGGGTACCTACATCCATCCACATTTGCATTGTATTTCTGCTTTATCAATCTTTCATCTGTCATTCTTTCCACATGACCGAACCAGCGGAGCATGCCCTTTCGCATTTTAACACCAACACTTTCTTTCAATTTCACTCTTTCTCGGATTTCACTGTTACGAATGCGGTCAGCGAGAGTTACACCACAGATTTTCCGTAGTGCTCTCATTTCGACCGCATTTATCCTACTTTCATGCTCTTTCTGACTTACCCAACTCTCGCTTCAGTATGAAAATTCTATTAAGTATTTATGTAATGTAATACAATAGTCTTGTGCTTAATCGGACATTTTTGGATTGGCACTGTAATCGCACAATCCGTAAAATGTATTGGTACACCTTATTAGTATATTCCACTCATCGGACTTGGACTAACACGTGGGAAATATATGAAAACTCAATAAAAAATTGTATAATTTACATTAACTGTCAATTGGCTAAGAGTATCTTCATGCCCATGTCCCCTAAGAGGTAGGCTGAGGCACAACCAGAACAATCGCGACTAGTCGAAGATACTAAGTCCCACAACGTGATAGATGGCAAGCCTTTCGCAAACCGGACACATGTCCAATCCCGGGCAACGTTATTTTATACACATTTTCTATTTTT
>NJDC01006562.1:201239-223880 GCA_002245475.1 Calephelis virginiensis | reverse complement strand
CGCCGTCGAAGAGACCCCTAAGGCCGAGTGGGCAAGGTGCTTTTCTCAATGGTTCTTTTGAAAAGTTATAATAAAACTAATAACTTGCTAGAATGCTTAGTTTTTGATTTTCTAAGAACTTTCAGTTTGACCCTCGTATATTTTTTTTAAATTTTCAAATAAAAAAATACAGAGCCTCATACACTTTTTTCCCTTTTCTACGCCTTTCATTAAGGATAATACCATCAATAAAACTATCTGTTTGCTAAATTTAGCTGAGCTTTGATAGATGAGTTAATTTTGCTACACATATTTAGATTACTTACTACGGCATTACTTTATTACAGTTTAAGCAAAAATGGCCAATGTTACAGAGCAACAACCAAAACTATCAAATTCACTATTCAGCTCAAAATAAAACATGAAGAATACCGACTTGGAGATTTGTATCCAGCAATATCAAAGGATGTTTGCCCCTATGATGACGTTGATTTCACGGGTCGATTGTTAAACTGAAAACAATCTCTGAAATGCCGTCTCCTGACATTTGATAGAATGTTCTTTGGACCATGAACAAGCTTACGCGGCCATTTTGTGCTATCTTTATTATTTCTTACCAGAAAGACATGCGTCTTTTCAATTTGTATGGTAAACTTTGTGCTTTGTAGATATATTTTTATTTTTTGCATTTGCATTGTATATGTGTCTAGCTTTATACCTACGGATATCAGTTGCATAATTTAGAAGGAAGTTAAATCTAGCTATGTTAGTAGATTTGAAAAAGCAAAGAATTTCATTTTATTTTTAATTTATAAGTTGTTTTTATTCGATGGCAACTTGTTACGTACTGATTGAAACATAAGACTGTTTCATTTTTACTGAATCAGTTTTAATGAAACATGCAGCAATAGTAATATGTTCAGATTTAATTTAAGATTGTAAAAAAAACAAAATCCATTAATAATAAGAACTATCAAAATAATAACAAGTAACAGAGACGTATCCGTGTTATAAACGAGACGACTTATTAAAACTTTTCCTGTTTACATACATACATTCGAACGCGATTCTATAATAGCATCGCGTTAGAATCACTGTAAAATTATATCTATAAAAACCAATATGCCATTTTCGTGTTGGCCCTTGTCATCTACGAAGAACAGACCATTTACTTCAGTGGCTAGTGACTCGAGAGGTACAAAGATAGTTTAAATCAGTTATTATCTACAAGACTAGAATTAGTCTGGGTAGTATTGACGGCTTAGCTTTTCCTACAGTCATAATGGGAGTGCTTTGCATTGTCATGTTTATATCCAGCCTGATACTCCAATCTCAAACCAACGACTTGACAGTAACATCTATAGAATAGATTACAAAGGTCTCTTACCAATAAGAACTCCTTGTGTGCATGCTATCTAAAAACATAAAACATGTAAAAGAGACAAGATGCAAATGTTTCTATTCGAATGCACTGTATCGAGTTGAAGCTACTTTCAAAATTTGATTTAGGTACAAATACGGATGTACTCTTACACCTTTCATGTCTGACTAGACGATTTTTTTGGTTACAACTCCTCATGGCAAATAGCCAGAGCATGTCCACTTTACGGAAAAGATAGTATTCGAATTTCAAATGAAATTCGACTCTATTGAGTGGTAATAAAACATGCAGGTCCATTTTAAGATTCAAAATTTCGTTGTAAATTCAGCATTGTTTGGGAAAATGATGGCAATAAATTTAAAGAAAGGCCTTTAACAGAACTGTCCAATCGCGTTTAAGCTTTTCACTACATAGTGTACCTCGTTTTAGTTTTCCGTGTATGGATCAATTGACATGACGTGGTATGAAATAGGGTTTCGCAATATCAAGCATAAATCTTCAAGTTTCATTGCATGTTGCTAAAAAGGTTTTCGAAGGAATGCTGTTTTCATGTCCTATGTTACATTTGTTACGAAATATTGCAAGGATTTTTCAAATTTATAGTTGTTTTCGTGTTATTTCTCAAAAACATTGTTATATTTGCTTATTTCATTTTAGCGCGTTCGCTGAATTTTTTAACCTTTCAAATCTCAGTTTAAATTTTAGTCACCTTTAATAAAACTTTACACACTTATAATAAAACTTTAGAGAAGTGAAATCTGTACATTGAAGTTATTAAAAAAATTGGTACAAAGGATTGATTGAAAAGGAGCAACATTTTTAGAATTGTTGGCTGGTTGGCTGTCTCTATTATGATCGCGATGCACACCTAATCTATGGAACAGATCGCAGCCAAATTGGGCTGGAAGGTATTTAATGTTTCTAAAAAGGTTATAGGATACTTTTTATCCCGCTCACTAAAGGCGTTCCCGTGTGAGGGAGGTTAAAGTCAAAATGTAATTTGGGCAATAATTCATTTGATTTTTTCCATTTGTAATATGTGATTTACACACCGTCTCATATTATTTTCCATGCCATAGATTGAACAGTTTAGAAATGACAGACACAAGAATATTCAGGATTAAGTGATACTTTAAATCTGAAATGTTAGGAGACATATGAACGTACCTACTTGTTCTATTACTAATACATATACCTCTTCATGCACAGTTACCCTGCAGTTTAAGTAGAAAGTATCGAGTGCAAAGAGAACAAAGTTCGTCGGGTCGACGACGTCGGAGGAACTATCTAATAATATTTTCTGGGACAAGTTTTAGTTTTCAATAAGCAGGCAAAAATGTATTTACCAAAATCGTGTGTACTAATTTTATGTTAAATTTGGCAATTATTTTTGGTATTGAGGTACTATTTTATTTATTATCTTATTTACTCATGCGACCAGATGAATAATTAAGACTAATAATAACAAAAACATGTTTTCAATAACAGTCGTTCCTTACTGTCAGGAAAAACGTTTATATCTGCTTTTTAATGAGTGGCTTTGTAAAGTTAACTTTAGCTTTTGTATAAAAATTGAAAAGCCGGAATATAGGTAAAAGAAAAACATATATATAGCTTATTTTTTTCTACATATGCAAAGATTACATTATGTAAGAAATAGTTTTACGTAGAGAGTAGGAGCCTTCAACGTGAGAATGATAAGATTTTAGTTTATAAGCAACTGTCAACTAAATGTGGGTGACACTTTTTTGTAAGTTCTTTTTTTCATAAACCTTGCAATATTAACTTGTCGATTTATCCATCTTGATTTTGTAGTATATCTTTGCAATGTTTGTCGTGTTCAACGTTCCTAGGCGGCAGACACACACGTGGCCTAAAATCTCGACTGTAAGATTGTGTCTATAAGTAACGGTTCTCTTACCATCAGCAGAGCTCATAAAAGAGTTCTTAGCTCAAGCTTATAGTCTGGAAAAGACATACATAATTAAAAACCAGTAAACTAAATTCAAACTAAAACTGTGTTCATTTCAAAATGTAAACAGAGAATAACCTAAATTCTTGAGCCTAGGGCTTCTCGTTAGTAGATTTTCACATTTCATGAGTAGGTCACACAACATATCAAATGGAGGAAAATATATATCCAGTGCATTTAAAGTAACGTTAGTGGTACCGACGGGAGCATTACACAAATGAGGGAGCAGAATGGTGAGCCGTACTTCATCCGAACGAATGAATATTTTATATGAAACAGTGCACCTTCCACTAATACTTTACACTTTCGAGATCTTTTATGCTAAATAACAGATTGTGCACTTTTGAGAGGCTTTTTTCTAGTGTTTTAAGTGGCGTAATGTTTAAAATATATAGCGGTAGAGAATCTGAAAAGAACTGCATCAACTAAGTGATCTATTGTTGTGGTTTGCATTCATCGAATGATATTGTGTGGTTGGACGGACTACGTATAGTACGTTTTCGGTCATATTTTTACGAAATTGTAAGGTTAACAAGCAGGCAGGTTTCGTGATGGTAGTAACAGGCCGTCTATAGACACCAAAGGTAATTTTAAGACGAACAGAGTTTAAATGTTAATTCTCTTGCATGAGTATTGGCTACTCTACCCCCCCCACCGGAACAGTAGTACTAATTCAACGTAACGTAGTATAGTATCTTCACGCCTATATCCCCGAAGATGTAGGCAGATATACAACCAGGGCACCAGCCAAACACACTAAGTCCCACAATGTGATAGGTGGCAAGCCTATCGCCAATCTAATAACTAATTCTGGGCAACGTTATTTTATTATAAAATTCAAAATACCTATACATTTTCCAATTTCCTGATTTCCCGACCTGTGCATTGAACCCGGGACCTCAAGAAGTCAAGTCCGACCGGACTTTCGGACCGCTAGACCACACAGGCGGTTAAGGCGAGTATAGTAGTTCAATCATAGTCATTCTATATGCACTGCTGTGTAAGAAAGTAGTTCGCTTACATCTTAAAAGTGGCCAGGAGCCCACACAGTAAATGAACTTAAAGGTAATATGAAAGAACTTTATAGTAAAAGATATCTTCCTACACACGTTTCTATAAACGTGTAAACTGTAAGCATTTACAAACAGGTCTATAGGGTGCAAATAACTGGTTGTTTTTGGTTAAAGAAACACCTTAAGTGAATCCAAGAATCAGACTACGTTTGAGCCCTATGTTCTGACAAAAGGAGTAGGAAGACATAATGTCTTCCTATTTAAAGAAAAACCTTTTCCTAAAACTAATAATGGATCCCAAGATTTAATTGTTAAATAATCAAACAAAAAACAAAGTCATACGTATTTTAAATCAGATAGCACACATAACTTGTCTTTCAAAATAGTCTACAACTTGGCCTTATCGACGATAAAATATAGTATTGTTATCCTAGGAATAAACCTAACTAAACAATAGTGATAAACAATTCGCCATATTAAATATATGTTCAAATATCTAAACCCATAGACAATGGAGTTCCCAGTCTATTTATATGAGAGATAATTTCCTCGTACGTAAGTCGCGAACCAAACAACAAGGGGTATTAGTAAAGGAGTTGGTCGCTTTGTGTATAAAACTCTTCATTAGAGAGATCATAGCATTGTTGCGTGTGGTGGATGTTCTTTTTACTACATATCACATTTTTTCTGCCCACGTTTCCTGGTCTAAGTCATAGAAAGTTGCGATACGATTTTTGCCATTATCGTATTAACTCAGGATAGCAGCGGAGCAGGCATGCGTTAAGCCATTTGTCAGTTTGCCATAACGTCAATGCTTGCCGTTGATGTATTCCAGTTCGGAGGATAAGGTAGCCGGTAAACTTATTTTTGCTCGAGGCCTTACATACCGGCCTCAGGTTGGCAACGCACCATTACCATTTTTAGTATCTTTAGGCGGCGTGAATTTCTTACCATCAGGAAATCCGTCTGCACGTTTGCCTTCGAATATCATAAAATAAAAAAAAATAAGTCATAAAATAGATCATTGTGCAGCAACATACCTGGATCTACCGACTAACCTAACCCTGGCGCCATAAAAACTCTTTCATGTCTTGTCATGTAATTTTGACCGGAGCGTATGGTATCCGGGTTACGCACCTATAGCATCTATGGTGCCTGTAGGTCACAGCTGTTGTTTGAAAAATAAAACTATTACACTAAGAACATTTTATGAATCAGACATCAAATAAGTAGACAACTCTTTTGATGGCAAGAGACGACTTGTAGACACTACAGATATTATAAGTGCATCTGCGGCAAGGGTGTAAGTCTAGAGAATTTCTACCAAGTAAAGTGCTCCTACACACTAAAAAATATTTTTGAATCCTAATTTTTTATTTGACTGCATTTGCTCATACTATTATTTATAACTGTCAAAATGTTAGCATATTATAACTGCGAATTTCTTAACCACGTCATCTAAGGACTTAAATGTGCATAACCCAAAAACCACAGGTCGGATCTCGGGCCTAATTAAATGGGGATACCTTAAAATTATCGATATATTTTAAAAGGTATATCTTTCGAAAAAATATGTATTAAAATGCAATAATTATTGACCGAGTATTGAGCGGAGTGAAACGGACATTGGCCTGAACGAACATACAAATAGAAACAAGTAAACGAATTGATAACTTTTTTAAATCGGTTTAAAATTCAAATTTAAAAATTGATTTAATTGCTCGCCGAAAAAGAACATTAAATACTTGGGGAGTTATACTACTTGCCAGCGACAACTTTTAACTTTTTATTTGTAAAAATTGGATCAAAATATGTAGAAGAATGTATGTTAATAAGACAGTAACAAAACCCTATTTTATCGTACATTTGGTAAGCTGCAAGCTGTAAGTACATAATTCGAGTACATTATTTTGGCCAGTCAATAGCATGACATAGATATAATATATAGTTTGTAATGTAAATCGCTAATCGCTTTAAACTTGAAATATACCTCATTTTATAGATCTAGCGTAGTCCACCCTAAATGTAGATTGAGGTATTATATACGCCTCGTATTGTTGGAAAGTTTCGGAGAAGGGTGCGTCCGATTTCTGTACAGGTCCATCATCACAGACAATAGAACACTTCATCGGACAATGTATGAGATTACAAGCTGGAGTTTTGTGGTTTACGGATTTTCATAGATAAGAAAAATCGGCCTTATTAATTTTTCTTCACCGATTTAAAATTATTTTTATGACTATTGGTATATAGAAATAAAATTTCGGTATGATGAATCAGCTTAATTAAAGCTTTCTGCTTATGTCCTATGTATACTTAGAATTTTAAAACTGTGAAACGAATTTTATGCAGGGTATGCTTATCACGCAACAACAATTAACATTTACTATTAAAATATTAATAGATGTATAATTATTAATATATCAATATTAAAATATTATTGAACTGAATCTGTACAAAAGCGATGTTCTGCTTCCTGTTGCTTATTTAATTCAATATTGTCCTTATTCCTGTCAGATAATCTCATGGTGAAAACAATAGACTGGCATTACAAAATCCTACCAAGTCCCAATCATAATGACGACAAGTAAGCTGATAAAATTCTTCAAAAGGCGAAAGCTAGACCTTATTACACAGAATATATCAGATGCAGGCAAGGTAGTATTATACTTGACATTAAAATGCTTCCTGCAGTAAGAAAACAAACCAACTGCACAAGAATTTCTTTTTAACTTAATGAACCAATTTTGATGATTCTTTTTGTATTAACTCTTACGCAATCGATTACAAAATTGGCTTAGGACTTGTAATTATTTTATGAAAATATTTTTATCGTATCGTATATTTGATTGGTGAAACATGGAGGGGCAATCGGTCTTAAAATCAAAATAACAAAAGTTTACAAACACGTGCCTTAACTAGAGTTACATTTTGCTCACTATAATAACACACTAAATATGGAGTAAAAAGATTTAAAGGAAACATTCAATTTAAAAAAGACAATTTATGTTAACATATATGCTGTGCATATATCTGTTATCTAATAATACATTGACTATTAAAAAAAAGTAAAGTAAGTTTACTTTAATATTGATTTATGAAATCCTGTGATGATTACTTAGGCGTTTCCGTTTCAGTTTTGTTACATATAACTTTGGTCAAGTTCAATAGTACGAAATTTTGTTTTGTTAGAAGACAACATTTTTAAAATAGTTTTTTTACAGTTTATCGAAAGGCCTTTTAGTCCCTAGAAGATAAAAAGTGTTGGCCGTAAATACATAGATACATACCAAATTAACCAAGAGACGCATGAGACACAAATTTTTTCACGCAGCCGGGTAAAAATATCCAAGTGAGCACTTCATTTTTTCCCAAAAAGATGTCTCAAAGGGTTGTTTGAGTGTAAATCGCGACACTTGTCCCCTAAAGCTGTCCCAGATAAAAGACGCGCTCAAGACGCTATTTCGAAACTAAGCCGTAAAACATGAGAAGATTCTTGTTTATGGTCTTACAAGGCCCAAGAGTGCTTTCGTTTTTCCATATTTTATAAATACGATGCTATAGAGTCGATTAGATTAACTTTTGTACTTTTTTATGGTTTGCTAATTATTTGGTCACAGAAGGTAATGAAAAAACAATTCCCTTGATGGTTAGAAATGCTCGCCGCCTATACTCGTTTGCGTGGCAAAAGAGTTCTAGTAACAAAACACCCCATATATATTTAGCGTAGAGACGTGTTAGCATAGTAAAACTGAAAACACTGACTTCAACTACTTCATTGGGTGCTACGTCGCGATTTGAGCATTATATTTTCAAAATAAAGCAAATGTTTCCGAAATGGTGCCACATAAATACATAAATTTCATCGAAAACCTACTAGTAGTTTTTGAGTTACACTTAATAATGCATACATTTTTCACTTATCCTGACGAACTCATCAAAAAACAAAATATGTAGTCAGAAAATTAAAAGTATAATTTAAAAACCACTAGTCGGATTATGATAAAATTAATAAGGGACCGCCTCAACTCAAAATCGTGACCTATTTTTCTAAAAAAAAACCATCATAACTCTTTGGCTATCGGCCGTGTCAATGGGTGACAAACATATAAAAAAAATATACAGATCCTTTTTGGAACTTTATCCTTTTTGGCGTTGAAAATATAATTAGATTACATGATTACTTTGCTGGATTAACGGAATATGTAAGTGTAATCAAACACAATAGACACTAAACCCCTGAAGCGACTCACCCAGATGAATAGCAACACCTTACCTTTTACTGCTACCATAAAATTAGTAATTATCAGCGTCGGGTTCCGGTTGGCAACAGATCTTGTCGTATTACGTAAAAATAAATGTTAAAATAAAAAGAGGAAAACATACATACATATAGTTATCACAATAATAGTTTCTATCTTGAACACTTTGAGAAATTTTAGTATTATGATTATTTAAAAAACACTGATACACTTTTACTTACAGATCATTTAATCGGCCTAATAATTTTCTTAAGTATCTTGTCGAGACCACAACTCAAACATTAACAACTTTTATGTATTTTTCAATAGTACATAAAAATCATTACGGTAGTTTGTATTAGTGTAAAAAGTATGTGTATTACAGTGTTATTTTAAAAGTCATACCAATAAAAGAACTTCCTCAATTTCTACAGTAAATGATACAACCACACCACAAAAGAAAGGAAGCCAACAGGACAAATCAGGAAATTATATCCAAACACAATAGTTAACAATGGCGTCGCCGAAACGAATACTCTGACGGATACGATATGGCGCTCGCGAAAAATTATGGCCTCACAGGAAACGAATACAAATACGAAATAAAAATACAGAGAATTCCGGGAGTACGCGGAAATGAGAAAAACCATACGCTTCAACCCCAACCCGCGGAGGGTAGGGTTGGCTTAATATGCGTGCCTTCGGAAAACAATACGATTCAAGATATTCTAATGAAAATTTATAGGCTATTAGGTGATTAGGTCCTGGGCGATATCAGGAGGTGTGGTGTATCAATAATCAGCTGGTTTAATGGAAATGGTTGTAGGTTTGTCTGTGTAAGAATGCAAGATCCACTTGACATATTCACGAGTAAGTTCATCGTTGAAATAGAAGTTACTCTAAAACAAAGGGTTTTCAGCTGCTGATATAACGTTACTACTTGCCGTAGTTTTGTTCCAGTTAGTAGGAAATAGGTAACCACTTTTTTATGTTATAGGAAGGCAAACAAGCAGGCGGATATCCTGATGGTAAGAAATTCACGCCGCCTAGAGACACCAAAGATGGTAATGGTGCGTTGCAAACCTGAGGTCCGGATGTTAGGCCTCGAGCAAAAGTAAGTTTACCGGCTACCTTACCCTCCGAACCGGAACACGTCATGACGTTATGGCAGCAGGAATAGGTAAGGCGGTGGTACCAATCCGGGCGAGTCGCTGCGAAACTCTACCACCTAGTCAGATGTCACGGTGTTAGTGATGATAAGCCTATGCTCGCCTTTTACGAGCTGCCTGGCAAGAAAGGCAGATGGTCTATTCTGCAAAGGAGCCCGGACCAACCCTGCTTTGTATGAAGCTTGAACAGCAGTTGCAACAAATGATCATCTTACATTCATATCTGCATGCCAAATCCCTTGCACTGTAAGCAGAGAGCTTCTATGTCATGATCCTTGGAGAGCTGCCTAGCTTCCTCCATATTCATTATTCTTTTCGTACACATAGGTTCCCGAGACTCTTGACATCACTCATCCCCAGCCTATATACATTTATCCACTTTTACATTTTATATCTGTTTTGTCAATTTTATATCTGTCAATTCAATGAAAGCGTGGAGTGAATTCAGTTCCACTTAGAGCCGACGATATAAATTACAAATTCCTTACATTAGTTCTTTCGTAAAACTTAACCCTTTATTCCTTCATGTGGACAAAACGGGACTGAATTTGGATTAAATTATATGAAATGGATGATTAAACATTTCCCCTTACTCCACAGTCCATTACTATTATTCCGACATATATTTAGCAATAATATTGTTATTATCAAATAATGCAAATGTAAGCAAACATTCACATGATGCATGTAAATAGCTGCATAAATTTGTACTGTATTGTATAAATTGTACTGTAAACTAACTATGCAAACTGTAAAAAGGTAAAATCTTCTGAAAACGTCACAAATTATATAAGTTAAGAGATTCAAATTGATAGAAGAACGCGTTACTTTGCGGAAAATACTTAAATCCAAATAAAATGACTTAATTTGCAATTTCCCGCCAAAAAAAATATACGTATTATAAGCAGGACAAAACAGTAACAGTGCGCAATGAATGAATTGGACTTACCGGAAGCTAAAACTACCAAATACATCCAGCTCCACAAACACACACCACTAAACTGTTTTATTAGCACTAACAATACTCACACTACTAAAAACTCAAGAGTATTTAAGAGATTCAAGTTCTGAAGTACAAATTGAATCTTTTGCTCTATTTGTTTAATTGTTTAATTCAGTCACTTATTTAACTTGACTTTTCACCTATACAACAAGACATACAAGCTGACAAGTTTCCTGAAAATAAACGCCACCTAACAGGAAAGATAATCCTGCTCTCTACCTATTCCTAGAACTTAATAAATTTTCTTGATGTAAGAAACAATCCACATTATTAAAACTTGATCTACACCAAATTCCCCTTGTTTCGTAGTTTAACGCGAGAGTCTGACATGCACGTCACCGTCTTTAGACACAACGGGAGATTTCGAGCGTTAATGCAAACAATAGCAGTGCAGCGCATCTGCACAGCATCCGTGTCTATCTTGCTGTCATAATTCAAAAGTTTGTAAATTGAAGAGAAAAGTTACCAAAATATATTTTAAAATATGGGATATGTAAAATAATGCTGGAATTATAAACCAACTTGTGATTTAACAAAAAAACGACGGGTTGCACTCCGTGAGTGCCGGTAAACACTTGAATTTCATATTCAAGTTTTGCATTTTTGATATTTTGGAATGGTTAAGGAATAATTTTGTACGAATTGCTTTAACTATCAGTGTGAAAGTATTATTATTTATGTAGTAGAATACAATATTCATTTATTGCGCTATCGCACACAAACATTACAACACGAACATTCGTACAAGCGCCTTGCGCCGTCTTATTCGCGCAAGCGCCCTGCGCCGTCTTACGAATTTTCGATGAGTTCACGTGTCCTGACGCGAGTTTAGAAGTTTTTACCTAAAGAATTGTATAAACTTGTATAAAATTGTATAAACTCTCTTAAGCCACAATTCATCCGCGAGTTTTGGATTCTATTTCTGATTGGAGCTCATATGCGTGTATCTAGTCTGCATGTTTCTTTAATTTATTTTAGTATATATTTAAGTATTTCTATCGTTGACTTACACCCATAACACAAATAAAAGATTTGCTTACTTAGTGACATAAATTAATTCGTGTAATACGTTAAGAGATATTTATTTTATTTATACAAATATTTTTCCAAATTATGAGGATTAAGAAAAAAATCAATATAATTTTATACATCTTCGGGTCAACTATGAATAAATTAAAAAAATCTTGAAACCTTTCTAGTATTACGATTGAAATATAATTCTTATTTATATTGGTATTTTCATTTAAGCACTTGCTCTATGCTTGTCTTAAAGTACATTCCTTTTGTGGGTTATGCAATTAC
Organism: Calephelis virginiensis; assembly: GCA_002245475.1. NCBI lineage: Eukaryota > Metazoa > Arthropoda > Insecta > Lepidoptera > Riodinidae > Calephelis > Calephelis virginiensis. The sequence continues at coordinate 211,820 of NJDC01006562.1, read as the reverse complement.
AATTAACATACCTCTTTATTTTATCTTTTAATTCCCGATACGATTTTATACCCAATTTTTCTCTCCATTTAAATTATGTGCTTTTCTTTTATCTCGCTCTATTTCTTTATGTATCTTTTAATTATATTTAGCAAGTACACGTAGCATCAAGTAGTAGATCATAAAACAAAATACTAACATTTAACTAATAATGACAATATTTGTAAAATTAATGCAGTGTTTTAGAACAGCTTTGTTATGAAGTTGCGAAAACCAGTAATGCCTTTTCAAAAGATATAATCAAAGTTGCAATACCATATTTTCTGATAATAAAATCAGGAATAAAAACAACCTTATATAGATTTTGTGGGATTTAACTTTACTGAAGAAGTACGCAACATTTTCATAAAACAATGCAAAACCAAGATTGAAAGTTTTGCGAAATACTTAAATAACTTCTAGCAAGATAATGGTTATCCCATTATCGCCTTGAAAAAAATGCAGTATTCAAAGCCACAAAAACACGTGTGATTTAAAAAATCACTGTCTCCCTCACACAAGGCTATAAAAGATACCTATCCCCAAACTCGTAGGCGTTTTTATTTCTATGTAAATTTACATAATGATATTTTTGTCGCGCAAGTTGCGGCGAGATTTACGGCGGCAAATCTCGCGGGTAGGGAGACTTGGATAGAAACGTGCCTCCAGCATAATTCACATCTGCTCGGATTGAGTTCGGGAAATCGCTGATGATATATCACTACACGCTTTGTCGGCCATTTAAAAAATGGATTCAGACATTTCTTCTACAACTTTGTTTCATACTTTGGATTCAAATTATCAGGTTTCAGCTTCACGAATCTTTTTAATACATTTTATTAGATTGCTAAAGTTTGAAGATTCTATTTGCTACATAGCGAGAAAACATTCTGATAAGATTACTGCAGCTTAGAAATTTTGAATTAATTTGTAAACTATACCTTATGCAATTAAATTGCACATCACAATGTGGTGGTATATGTTGGTATAAACAAATATCTTTTGTAATAGCTTCTAACACACATATTCAGTAAATGAATAAACTTCATTTTAATACCTGTCACGGTGCTTGGGGTCGCAATCCTCCTAAATGGTGGACTGGGGATAAATCAAATACGTAGAACATGTCATACTGCAAGGCGTTTTTGAAAATTATGGAAACCCAATGTCAATGTATAAGGCTCCTTCTTAGAATAGATCATCTGCCTTCCTGCCAGGCTGCTTGTAAAATGCGAGCATAGGCTTACCGTCACTAGCACCGTGACATCCTACTAAGTGGTAGAGTTTCGCAGCGACTCGCCCGGATTGGTACCACCGCCTTACCTATTCCTGCTGCCATAACGTCATGACGTGTTCTGGTTCGGAGGGTAAGGTATCCGGTAAACTTACTTTTGCTCGAGGCCTAACATCCGGACCTCAGGTTGGCAACGCACCATTACCATCTTTGGTGTCTCTAGGCGGCGTGAATTTTTTACCATCAGGAAATCCGTCTGGTTGTTTGGCTTCCAATATCATAAAAAAAACATAATATTGTGGAAAGGTAAATATATTGAGTCTGAAGTTTACGTTAACGCTAAGAGGGTTGCGAAGCGTGTGTTTCAAGAGAGCAGAATCAAAGGGAAGAGCCAATTAGTTACAAATTAATACCAAAATAGGCGATAGCGAGGATCGTAACGCAGCAGTTGCATCTGTTATCAGCAGCAGTAAGCAGACGCTACATTTGCATTTCCATTACAGTCGCGTGTTTGTCGGCTGCACGCTACACTGTTTGACAAATACTTCACGGTGTGTCGCTGGGACTAGTCGCAGGACTTCTCACATACGAGATAAGCTTTACTACTAATACTTTAATGTAGCATAATATGCAGCATGTCAATAAAATACAAAATAAGTAGCTTAATATGTGAATAATTGAAATAGCTTCCGCAGTTGATTTGGCTTTAAGATAGGTTCGGGAATTCATTATATATAATCAGGAAATAATTCGGAAAATTAAATGACGCTATATTTACAAGCGTCTCCTTGAATTATTTGTAAAATAAACTTGGAACAGCGCCTCTACAGGTAACTAGAAGAAAAAAAATTAGGAGCAAAACAGTTACTAATTTCGATACGTAAATTTATGAATGTAATCCATAGCAACTCATGGTAAAGGCAATCTTTATGGTAAAAGGTCTCCCTACAGCTATCCACCTGCAATACAGTAAATGAAAAAGTGTATTTATTTGTTGATTGTCCTTCATTCACGTCGCTATTGAGTGAAGTTATGGTACACTTATTGTATGTAGAACTAAACAGTGTAGACTACTTTTTTTATTATATTTAAACGAATTCCAGGGGAACGCTTAATAACTTCAATACACAGGTGTCTCCGCGGGCAACATGTAGAAGAAAATATTGATAGGGATAGGGAAAATCAACTTTAAGATTAGCTACATGTTCACGAATTTTTCATCCTTTTAATTGCGAAAATTCCTAAGCTTGTTTATTACTCTTTTTCGCAAAAACTGTTGAAACGATTTCCATAAAATTAGGCACACACATAGAAGGTAACTTGGATTAACACATAGGAGAGTTTTTATCCCGGAAAAATGATTTTGCGGGACCAAGCGGGCAACGCCGCGGGCAACCGCTAGCATTTGATACACACAGATTTGCTGAGAATTTGTAGTGACATAGTTGCCATTGTGGTTGTTTTCAGTAGCAATAAGTAGCTGGAAATTTTACATTTCCATTACAGTGACATGTTTGTCGGCTGAACGCTACACTCTTGGACAAATACTTCAACGCGTGCTGTTGGGAATAGCTGTGGCACACACATAAAAGGGAGAAGGAGGACTAATATAATGATATCGAAAAATACAGTCCAGAATAGTCAAACAGCATAGAATAACATAAATTTATTACGTATACGCTTACACCATATTTCTTTATGTGAGAAGACAGTGAATAAACTGCTCTTATGGTAAGAAATACCCGTGGCCTATAAACATTAAACACCACAGATGTTACAGCTAGGTCGTTATTGTCGATATGTAAGGTCTATTGTACTGATCCACAGGCAACCCAACTTAGGAGTGGGAAATGATACTGACTAACGTCAAGCAGGCGGGCTAACGGCGGCAGAAATAGGTAAGGCGATAGATTCCTACCACAGCAAATTACTGTATAGCACTGTACCACCAGTGCAGCATTGGACAGTTGCTAATTCTAGAATACATGTAATATAAGCGGTTTAAACTTTCATAATTTTTACTAATATACTTGTTTAGTTTTCATAGGCTCACATTTTTATTAAATTAGACTGAATTACGATTTTGAAAAACTGGTAACTAGTAGTCCCTCCATATTTTAGAGTTTATCGCTCTCACTAAAATGTCACAGAAAAGTCTAATGCTAATGATCTATGTTTATCACTTACAGTATGTAAAATTTCATATTTTATTCTAGTCGAAGAAAATAGTGGCTCACTAACAATTGTTTTTTATTTCATTTTTAAATTTCATTTTTTAACAATTTGATATGAAATGTCCCTAGTGTGGGGACACCGTGAACTGTTTGTAGTGTCCTTTAAGACGTTCACGTCTATTTCAGTATGTTATCAGTCGAGCGTCAACCATTGTTGGGAGTTTATCCCTTTCATACTTATGTGCCTAACATACGTTCGATCTGGCATTCATTTATTCAACGTACAACATTTCAGGGTAGTACCACATTGGTGGTTTGGTAAAGTAATGTGAAAATGGACAAAAATTGGTTTAAAAACCTGAGTTGAAATAGACAGAGTAGAACATAATATACTAGAATAGTACATTTTTTTGTGCTGGGACTACTAGTTAGTTAAATAAAACATTATTTCTTGAATACGTCGATTTTTGACGTTGTGCCAACCTTTTTGTACTTGACCGCCTCGTTGCCCGTTGGTCGAGTGGCTAGCGTGTACGCCTAGCTACACTGACCAAACGCGAGACTTGGGTTTGATTCCCGACAGGGGCAGGCATTTGTGTGACGAACATTTAGATGTCTCTATTTCCGGGTCTGGGTGTTTATTAATTGTTGTCTGGTATATATTTAAGTACCTATTTCTATATATTAGAATCGTTGACTAACATCCATAACACAGGCATATAATTAGCTTACTTTGGGGTTAGATTCAATTTGTGTAACTGGTCCAGGAATATATCACTTCATATGACATAACATTACTATTTCAGGTGTATTTATAGACGAAACCATGGATTACTGCTAGTTGTAAATAAATAGCTATTATAACAAGAGATTGAGTTTTGTCGTCGCCACTCCATAAATACCTCATTTCGGTGGGGGTTAATGTAGCAAAACGAAACGAATTTAATATCTCCCTCCGTGATGGACGTGGCGGCGTCTCGGTAATGTACCAGAGATGATTTGGCTTCCGGTTACTTCTGTCACGTCGCTACAATATTCATTTCACGTAGTAAATATTTAAACAAATATATACGTATCTGAAAAATATATGTTTCACATTCGAATAGATAGAGCTTTGTGACATATATTGATGAATATCGTATAAAGAAAAATCTTCATATTATCAGAAAAAACTACCCTAACTGAGTTGTGTACTTATATTGTGGTGCAAACAGACCATAGAATAAATTCTTTCTAGCTGATATGCATCTCAAAATATAAGCATTTTTGACTATTAATACAGTTGTGTTTTAATAATATGAGTAAGCTATTTCAATAATAATAAAAGTTAATCTTTATATTTTTGAATTAAGAGTATTTTCAATATTTCTAAATTATTTTCATATTTTTAAATCAGGTGTTACTTTGCGGAAATTCATTATAACACAACAACAAAATAAACCTTAATTTTACATCTATTTCGAAATTAGTTAGAATAAATGCAAAAAATTAAAGCACTATAAAAGTGCAAATACTTAAAGCGCCGTAAAACTGCAAAACTCCGACTTCAATTCCATTACGCGATTTGACTGCCCTGTTTTGAAACATAGGCTATGATTCCAAGATGGTACCGTATTAATTTTTAAACTTGTTTATTTATTAATTGGTATAATTTTGTTCGTTACTAGATCTTAATTTAGAATGAATAAGTTGCTAATATTATAAATATGAAAGTGTATTTTAGCATAAAAAAATTTTACTTCTGTGGTAGGAGGCTGGAGAGTGATACAGGCTTCTTTTTATCTCCATTTCTAGAAGGTTTCCCGCGGGAGGTATAGAAAACTTGAATAAGAGAGCGTAGCCGCGGGCAATATCTACTTCGATATCTTAAACAAAAGCGAGTCGTTCACGAAATATTGTTCAAGCGTGACACGACCTTGTGTAACTAATTACTTTCTGGTTACACTTTGAATTGTAAGAGGATGGCCTTCACTGTGACTCAAGTAGCATATTCCTGTTGCTACTAAGTATTGGCGTTCAATGTTTCAATTTTTATAGATACCCATTTTTAATAATTAATTAAAACGAATTATGTACCCTTACTTATTTGATGGGATGTTGTCAGTGTTGTCAGTGTCGTTTTCCATGGTGCTGGTTCAATTTACAATTTACACTGGTAAATATACTACTTATATATAATTTATACTGGTAATATACTGGTACAATTTGTTTTAGAGTCTTGTGTTTTAGAGAAATTAATTCTTAATTTCATAAAATACTAGCGGCCTGGTTCGCTACGTATATGACCGCATGAATGGCATAACACATCAAAACAAAAAAAGATAAACAACTGAAAAAAAGTTTCAATAAGACAGCACAATCCCTATCTGAAAAAAATTTTTTAATTTCACTGAAAAAAGCCCATTAGCAGAATTATTCGCCATTTATTGAATTCATTTGTTACAAAAAATGTGATAAATGAAGAACCGCTCTACCGATTTTATGCAAACTTCACATATACCATCTACTAAATAGTCCGAACAAAGCCTAAACATTTGGATTGGATAGGTGAGCCCGTTCTTGAGTTATAAAATTACTTACAACGGAAGTGGCATTGATTTTTATATATATTGAAAGGTAAAAAAATGTATTTTTTTTATCGATCATTTACGATAGTGCATCAGTTTTTACAGGTAAAAGTTGCAATTTACTTCCAGAACCCTATCGGATCATTTTATTTTTCTCTACATTCATCTTTTCCTTCATACTAGCACGCCGATTTTGGAGACATTTGACACCACCCTCGTAGAACATCCAAGCTTTGATCCTGGAATGTTAATCTAGGTCTTCCTGGATACATACGAGTATATCCATATTCGTATTTTACATCTGTTTTGTCAATCTTCATCTGTTCCTTCGTTCAACATGACCTGATGATGATTACTTTTAACATTATATTTAATGACACAGTTCTTACGGCTTTATGATAAACACTTCATAATGCAAACAAAGTCAGAAAGTTCCACTAGTTACAATGAATAGAAAACATTTAAGCGTTTCTAGAAATATTTCTCAGTTAATAAGATGTTTTGTAGTAGCAGTTCTCTAGACGATTGGCGAATGGTGAATGATGAAAATCTTCTTGTACAGTTTGCTGTTGGCTTAAGTGACAAAATCTCATTTATATTAAAATAGCAAAAGTTTGTGAAGATATTTACACGTTTGGATATTCGTATATGAACAAAAAGTAAGTGTCTTCACACATTTAACCCCAAAGAAGTAGGTAGTGCTACAGCCGGGGCCTTCCAGACTCGCCGAAGGTACTTAGAAGAGAAGTTACTGAGGTTTAAAAAATTGAAAAAAAAACTAATGTAATTTACAGGACCCGGTAATCGAACTCACAGCGAGACGTTACACAAAATAATCAAAACCCAACGTAGTTACGTGTTGTTATGAGTGTTAGTAAAATATATCAACGATGCGAGATTTTGCTGATTCATGCATAACATTTGCTATTCGATCATGCCTTAATGCCTGAAACTATTTTGATAAAAATCTGTAATAAAAAATAAAAAAAAATCATATAATTAATTTTATCTAAACTAAAATAAGGAGTTAAAATGGGAAGTTTTTATGTATGTTGCATATTTACAAAGAGACTAACTAGTTTAAGGAGACTAGACTAGTCTCCTTATAGGCTAGTTTTTGCTACCTAATTTTTTACCCTTGATTCGTGTTCTACAATGGCTACTTCTACGAAAATGTTTTAGATTAAATATAACCCATCTTTTTTCTGACTAATGTTGTGTGTATAAGTAAATGAAAATATTTTTTGTGTGATAATTTGCATATTTTTGCTATTACAAATATCTAAATATTTTTACTAGATATTCTAGTGGTAGATATCAAGGGGTTGCAAAAGAGGATTTATTCATACTTATGTAATTCTTCATTTTTTTTATGATATTGGAAGGCAAACAAGCAGACGGTTTTCCTGATGTTAAGCAATCCACGCCGTCTAGAGACACCAAAGGTGGCAATGGTGCGCTGCCAACCTGAGGCCTTCATGTTAGGCCTCGAGCAAAAGTACGTTTACCGGCTACCCTACCCTCCGAACCGGAACACGTCTGACGTTATGGTGGCAGGAATAGATAAGGCGGTGGTACCAATCCGGACGAGTCGCTGCAAAACTCTACCACCTAGAGAAACTCTATCGTCAGTTTTATTTAAACATAACTCAATCAAATTTATGTAATATTTGTTCTAATCTATTATAAATTTAATTTCGAGAAATATTTTCAACGCCGAATGATTTTTATGTTGAAGTGAATCCACTTCAACATAAAAAAACATTTACAAAATATTAAATTATAAGTGATACGTCAAACAGTATAAGTGTTTCATTATTTGAAAACATACATATTTGAAAGTTTTACCAAGCGCCGACGATGGAAAATATCAAATATGTTTTTTACATATTAGTTAAACCGAAATCAGCTTCTTCCAATAACAATTAGGGAAGTAAAGGATGAATCTGTTTTATTGTAATACGAATCATGCAAACTCGTTGGCAGATTAAAAAAAAATATTTAACAAGATAAAATTTTAGTTTCCCCTGGAGACTAACGCTAGGAAATTCATACACCGTTGGCAGTACTCGCTACGTTTACCACTGCTCGACTATTTTGTTAAATAATTTTACTGAATCTAGAATGTAATGAAAAAGTAATATTACCCATTTTACAGTATTTTTTGCGTTTGAGTTTGAGTTTGATAAATTTCAAACAAAATCTGAAAATTATTAAAACTTTGTTGTCTAGCGGTCCGATATTGGACTTGACTTCTTGAGGTCTCGGGTGCGATCCCTGCCGAATAATAAAATAAAAATAGAGTATATGTATTTTCTAATAAATATAATTTTGGATTGGATTTGCTGTGTGCCCAGTTGGCGATACGCTTGTTACTTTGTGGGATTTAAAGTCGCGGGTGCTTTGATTGTGTATCTACCTACCTCTTCAGGGATATGGGCGTGAAAGTACTTTTTGGCCGTGATCGTCTAACGGTGAGGACCCTACTTTGCAATTTCGAATATTCTGGCCTTATTGTTAAAAAAAACAAATCTCACTGGAGTCATGTTACGTAAAACTTATCAGACAGGCAACATTCTATTGTTGAAATAGTTGGCAACATTAAGTAAAGCCGTTCGACTTTAATAAGCTGGTTCTTACGTTTTCTATTTGTATTATTCGCGTCGCTTGTCGCTACTTGCTTTATTTCAGACCGAGGCGGAAGTAATCCCTGTGCTTATAAGAAATGACTCTCAAGATGAGGACATGCTTTTATTGTGTGCAATATTTACTTTTTCTCTTTTCACTTACATAGTTCCTTGTCATGGAATGAACTCTATGAACACACATTTTGTCCTTTGTATAGGTACAGGTTATACCTTATAGAGTTTCGTGAGAAATAGGAAGACTCCTTAGGTTTGTAGAGTTATTTAAATCTATAGAAAGGAAGCAAATTGTTCTCTTGTTAGTACAACTACAAAAAACCTTCTTCAATTTTCATACCTCGTTATGATTTGATAATTACCTTTTTGAAAGGTAGAAAATGAATCCGATATGGTATCATATAAATATTAACATACGATAATCGGTTTTTGAGTCATATTTAAGAATGCATATAAAACATAGTTGAACAATTAATTTGAAACAGATTTAACTGACATATTAAACAGATTCGAAAAAGGGTTTTGGAATCTGTTAAAACCCAAAATCAATAACAAGTATTGAGATGTTAAAAATGCACAAATGTATGTAACGGTTATTAACCTTTAAAATGACAAACAATTTGAAACATAACAATGGTGAACATTGACATTATAGTGACTGGAAAAGTTAAGGCAATGGCAGAGATCGAGGGAGGCTACAAGCTACCTGGTAGAGAGGCAGATGATCTCAACTCAGCGGACTCGGACCAATACGGGGAAAAAATATACGCAGTATCATGCAGGCGACGTTTATCTCAAAGCATCACAGGAACCGCCTTTTTGCTATATTTTAAAGAAAAATTGGAGTCACGACGTAATTGTCTAGCTTCATTTGATTTATGTAAATGAACTAATCCGTTTTTAGATTTCCCCAGACATATATAACCTTTGATGCCGTGTCGGTAAATAACATTCAGCTGAGAGTGCTCTGTACAAATAGTGCATCTCTAATGGGAATGCAAATGCGCCGTTTATTGCATTGTTTGTATCTCCTCCACACGCTACCTGATTCAACTTGAGCATCCATCTTCATGTGTTTTGTACTCTTCATTACTGATTCTGTTATCGATCACCATTTTGCATGAACGAAAGAGATAGCAGGTGTTAATGGGTCCGTTTTGTGCAGCTTTTGCAGGTGATTTTATTAATCACCGACTAACTAATGATCAGTAAACTGAAACTAGTCTCATTTCTCCGGATTCTTTCTGTATTTCAACAAATTTTAAAGAAAGAAAAAATTTCACCCCAGACAGGATTTTTTTCTTTCTTTAAAATTTCTAGAAATTTATCCCAAGCACAGGGCAAGTGCTAAAATAAAAATGTTATGTTCGATGAGGAGCGGGTTAATTTTGCAAGAAGTAGCTTGGCCTTCGAACAGCAACGCTTTTTTGGTGTCTATAGGCGATTCATATTTCTTGTCATCAGGAAATTATCCTGCTTGTTTGCCTTTTGAAGCTATAAAAAACCAACTTATTTTAGGCCGAGGACCAAGAGGCTAGATTTTTAAAGCTGTAAGGTGCTTAAAGTAAGTCACAGAGTTCATGCTATGTTTCTGTAGTACTGAAAAAAGTTCCGTATGCATCACATTTTGCATCTCTTAACACAGTTAAATTCAGCAGCTTTTTTATCACTTTCATTAAAAAACTTTCAAGAGAAGGTATTTGATTTGTTATCAGAGAAAACATGTTGTAGTACAAAAGAGTTTCAAATAATCAAATTTTTTTTTATAATTACATAGAAACTTAATTGAAAAATCATGCTGGCTAGGGAGTTTGTTTTGCCGTTTCTTCTTCTGACTGTCTCGGGTTGGTAAAAGTGGTAGGTAGTGTACGACAGATAGGGTTCAAGTGAATCTCTCTTTAAAAATATATTTGTTATAAATTATAAAATTCATTAAAACACAAAAA
>NJDC01006562.1:190208-200593 GCA_002245475.1 Calephelis virginiensis | reverse complement strand
GAAAATATATTGTAGTACAAATGAGTTTCAAATAATCAAAATTTTTGTTATAATAAATAATAATAATAATAAATCATCTTTATTTCACATAAACCTACAAGAGGCACTTGTGACGGGTCTATATAATAATAAATCTACCACCGGATCGGAACGCGGCCGCACACTGAGAAGATCCGGCAAGAAACTCAAGCGGGCTTGCCTTTTTTTCTTACTTTACAATATATTTACAATAATTTATGTAATGATACATTGTATATTATAAGAGATTGGCATGAGGAGCAATTAATCCCAAGCAGTCTTATCTGCTAAATATTCAGCAATGTTATAATAACCCTTTTGATTTAATTTACATTTAACACATTTCTTAAATTTATTAATTGGAAGTTCATTCATATAATTGGGAAGTTTATTGTAGAACTGTATACATAGGCCCATGAAAGAATTGCTAACTCTGTGGAGACGAGAAACATGCACAGCAATACATAGTAATATAATTACATATAAACTTAATTTAATTGAAAAATCATGCTGGCTAGGGAGTTTGTTTTGCCGTTTCTTCTTCTGACTGTCTTAGATTGGTAAAAGTGGTAGGTAGTGTACGACAGATAGGGTTAAAGTAAATCTCTCTTTAAAAAAATATTTGTTATAAATTGTAAAATTCATTTAAACACAAAAAAGATGTTTTTTATAAATGTAAATAAATGTCCCATTGATTCGATGCTAGACTTGACTTCTGGAGGTCCAGGGTTTGATTCCTGGGTCGGGCAACAAAAAATAAAAAAATCAGTATTTTCAGTTTTCTAATAAAGGTAACGTCACCCGGGATTTGATATATGCCCGGTTGGCGATATTAGTAAATACTGAAAAGTATTGAAACTTCTCGTAAGATTGAGAAGTAGTATCTAAGTAAAAAGAAATGCTAATCAAGATATTTACGTCGTTCCCTCAGTCATTTATAAAAGCTTAGAATAGGGCTCCGTTAATCTTGATAAAGTTATAAGATAATCACCTTAAATCGAGCGTGCAACTGTCGGGGACTTTTTGGCCTAATCTGATTTATCTGTGAGGCAAAGATAACGTAAAAACTTGGGGGCAACACGAATATGTATCGCAAGAAAATAAAGAAGGTAAAATTACCTAATGGCCGACTGAAGTTTGAAAGAGTAATTTTGTACATTTTAATAAACAATAAAACTGTTATATGGTATGGCATATTTAAATAAACTTTCGTCGAAAATAATGATTGCAGGAATGTGATAACACTATTACCAGCTAGTTGAATGATTGATTTGTGTATTCATCAAAAAAGCAGCCAATAAGATGAGGTAGTAGAGTCTATCAATGACTCGTCGTACTTATTCTTGTGTCCACAAAAACAGTGTGGTCAACTGTGCTAGTTTTAGGTTGGCAACGCATCATTAACATCCTAAATGTCTATATGCAACACATTATGAACAAGTAAATTTAAGAAGAAAAATACAAAATGTATATATTCCCAGTTGTTATCTATACTAATTTTATAAAGTGGAAAAAATAAATGTTTATATGTTTGTATTGAACATGCTCCAAAACTACCGGACCGAATTGTAGAATTCTTTTACCGTTAGAAGCCGTTGTTAACACTGAAGAATAAAGACTACATTATTTCTAGGAAAAAAATGAAATTTGTGCACCCGTGAGAAGACGGGAAGCCCTTTCTATTTTATACTAGAAAGTAATAAAATGCTCCTATAAAATAATAAAATGTCACGTACGTTTACAAAAAGTCTTGTAATTTCTTCCGACGTTTCAATGGACCGTTCAAGAAGAAAAATAATTAAAAATTCCATCAGGCAAAACGTTGTGACCAAAACGTTGTCATTGTCGCGACTTTTAAAGCTTAATAACGGGGGACACAAAGATGGAGACATTAAAACCTTTCCAGTAACAAAAGTATATCTTGAGATAAAATGAGCAATAAGTAATTCGAAATGGAGCCATAGAATTCGCGAGTAGAACAGAAGCGGAAACTTTGTCATGAGCTGAAGCGCTAACGAATCTGCGAAATATCCTTTCCTATTTTTATTTCATGAAACAACTCCTTTGTATCAAACAGTCTAAAGCTTAATTTTTTAATTATTACAAAGCTGTTTTACTTTAGTCAAGTAGGTATTAATTTAATCTTTTGATAGGATGGCAAAATTCAAATTTCCTAAAAGTAAGAAAAATATGTTGTATATCCACTCCGAAGATGCTGATGGTACATTGCCAACCCGAGGCGGGGATTTCAAGCCTTTGGCAATATAAGTTTACTGGCTACCCCGCTGGGGATACAGTTATTATCGAATCTGGCCCAGATCCGATAATAACTGTACTGATATTTTGGCCTCAAAAACAGTTAAATCAGTTGTACTAACCCGCTTGAAGCGTTGTAAGAATTTTATTTCATTTTCGAGGAGCAGAACAAATATTACCAATCACTAAAGGAACGTAGTAACTTTTTTTTGTTTCTCTCTCGGCGAACTTCGTATAGCGCGTCCCTTGCTATTTAATTTTTTCTATTATAATTCTATTACTGCTATTCGGGGCTGAGACGAATCTAACCATCTAAAACAATTAGTATTTAAATCGGTTTAAGAATTTTTGAATTATGTGTTGTAATAAGCCAGACTTTGTTTCTAATCCCCAAAGGCAAAGTCGAGATATAATAAGTATGACGAGTGTGTCTCTTTGTGGCTTCTATCTCTATCTCCTAAAGGAGAAGACCGAACAGCTGACGTAATCGAGACAGTTCTTAGGCACATCATGAATAGGTTTTATCGGGGCTAATTATTATTTTTTAATTTAATTTTACGTAGTAGTATCTTCATGCCCATATCCCCGAAGAGGTAGGCAGAGGTACAACCAAGGCACCCACGACTAGCCGAAGACACTAAGTCCCACAATGTGATAGGTGGCAAGCCTATCGCGAACCGGGCACATTTCCAATCCCGACCAACATTTTTGTATTAGAAAATTGGAAAAATCCAATTTTCTTTGTGTTGGCCGACCCGGGATTCGAACCCGGGACCTCATGCAGTCAAGTCCAACACCCGGACCGCTAGACCACAGAGGAGACAATTTTATTTTATGCATCGTTGAATGCTGTTGAATCGGCTCTGTGGTCTAGCGGTTCAGATGTTGGACTTGACTTAGGCTTGCCACCTATCACATTGTGGGACTTAGTGTCTTCGGCTAGTCGTGGGTGCCCCGGTTGTGCCTCTGCCTACCTCTTCAGGGATATGGGCGTGAAGATACTGAATTTAGAGTGGACGAAAAAAATTAGGATAAACGTTGATTTTACAATATTTTTTGGTAATATTGTTATCAATAAACTGATTCAATAATCAATGACATCTAATAAAATGACAAAGTTATCCGCTCTTTTCGTGGCAGTTATTTAGAGGAGAGTGATATAAAAATGCACGAAATTTCCAAAAGGAGGGTAAGGTGGGGTACGCACCTGGGATAACTTTCTTTCATTCTATGAATACAAAACGGATCTGGTTAGTGGGGGATCATAGGGACAAAGCGGCTGGGAATATTGTCATGCAAACGTAGTCAACAGTTTTTGGTACACGAAATTAATTAAAACTTTAAATACAATCTGTAATTATAAATATTAATTTAAAAAAAAGTATCTTCACGCCCATATCCCCGAAGAGGTAGGCAGAGGTGCAATCAGGGCACCTCTGTGGTCTAGTGGTTCAGGTGTTGGACTTGATTGCATGTGGTCCCGGGTTCGAATCCCGGGTCGGGCAACAAAAAGGAAATTTGGGGTTTTTCAATTTCAAAAAAAAAAATGTTGCTCGTGATTGAATATGTGCCCAGTTGGCGATAGCCTTGCCAACCATCACATAGTGTCTTCGGCTAGTTGTGGGTGCCCTGGTTGATATTAATTAAAAATGAACATAAGCTAAAGTAAGCAAGTAAAGTAAGTATCTTCACACCTGTATTTCCCAAGAGGTAGGCAAAAGTACAATGAGGAACACTACATTAACTAAATTAGTGTCAGTGGACGATGAGTTTCGCATATACCAACAGTGACATCTTTGACAAATTTAAAACTTGAATATGTAATTAGGTATTACCATTATAATATGTGAAGTGCTATGGGGTTACTGACGGTTACCACCAGTTATTAGTTCTTTGGTTATGTATTTTAATCATTATTACACTAATTAATTATTTAAACTCAGAAAGACTGCAAAACACCGACTCAATTTTCATTGCGATTACTCCGCATAACACACATACAAAAAAATATAATAAAAACACACAGTCTTATTGATAGCCACCTCGTCTTGAAGTCGGTTAAAAAGTAGACACGACTCGGTCGATTAAACAGTGACGTGTTACACACATAAATATTTAATAATATTATATAAGTACACAAACAATAGAGTAGCAATAGTTTCATTAAAATTGCTAAAATAAAACAAAAATTGCAGCGAAGTCGGAAGTTCAAAAACAATTTTCACTTTTTTGTTACCGCATCACGATGAAACAAGTTGGAATTAAATAAGCGAAAATAAATTACAAATAGTGGACAAGGATTACAAAATTCTAATAGTAGTAAATACAATAATATATCAAAAGATCTAAAAAACATCTTACAAAATTAAAAAATGAGAAGTTATAAAAAGTTATAAAATTATAAAAACTAGTCATAAAATATTAAAAAATAAAAACTACAGAACTGATCTACAAATTAAGAGGATATTGAATTATTTTCTTAAATTTAAATAATAGTGGATCTAGTATTAAAAATTAAGAATAAAATAACAATGAGAATAAAGGAAAGCGTCTTCTGCATTTGAATTAAAAAGACTTCCATTTTGTTTTTCGATCAATAGATTGTCTCAAAGGACAGATCGTGATATGGTTTCTGGGTCGAGTTTTTAAATAAATTAAAAAGCTTTGATTTGGAAGAGCAACGAGCGAAGCCAAGTGCCTCAAATCATCGGCTCCCTCTGCTGATTACATTATGTAAATTATCCAGCCTCCTGCTTCTTTGTTATCTATATCTTACACAGATATAGAACAGAAACTACAACACACGTGTGTTTTAATTGTGCCCCTTTTCTCGTGCATAGGAAACCAACTCAACGACGTCACTGAAGGATTGAGAGACGAAAGGAACTAGTTCAAATCTTGTGCGATGTATTAGTTTTCTTGTTTACAAATTTTTAACTTACTGTTCTTTTATTTCTGCTCTTAAAATAATAATAAATTACATGCAATTCGAATCAATTTTATTAACTTTATTTGCATTAAATAGAAAACAATTGAAGATGCCATGTTACATTTGTGTCCGTTTCTACTATTTTATCAACAACAAAATAGTAAAAAAATAAACTATTTAAAACTATGTTTTCATCATATAAAACTGTTCCTATTTTCTGACAAGCAAATCTATATATCTGTTTAGAATAAAATTTAATCCCCATTTAGCGTGGTCATCGCATAACGCCTAAACGGATGGGTCAATATTGTTAATTTTCAAGTGTTATGGTGGTCATTGTCAGGAGAAGGTTATTATGAAAATAAAAACTGGAAAAGTGGAAAAAATGCTTTAATCTATACACGCTATTAGCAGCTGTTAATGTCAAGCGACGCAAAGTTGATGACTACAAATTATGTAAAAATATAGCAATGTCAAAATTAAAAATTAAATAATGGTTTCTAAAAGTGAAAATATAAAACAAATTGAAGCTTAATGTCAAAAATAAATTATTCAAATTACTACATTTATAATTTATTCCTGCCGCCATAACGTCATGACGTGTTCCGGTTCGGAGGGTAAGGTAGCCGGTAAACTTACTTTTGCTCGAGGCCTAACATCCCAGCCTCAGGTTGGCAACGCACCATTACCACCTTTGGTGTCTCTAGGCAGCGTGAATTTCATACCATCAGGAAATCCGTCTTCTTGTTTGCCTTCCTATAACATAAAAAAAAATAATATCCAAAAAATAACATTATTCATCCGTCATTTATTACAGTTTATTTTATCGTTTTTAATGGTGGCATTAAAAATATAAAATAGCTGATTCCGCCAGAACCAAATTTCAAATTGAAGTTGTTAAGGTATACGAACAATACAGTGCTTTTTAAGGTCATTACCCGAACTGCGGTGCTTAAGTAACTATAAGTAATAGTTGTCTAGGACCATCGAAAGAATTACTCGCCTGTTGGCTATTTCATAATATAAAAAATAAATATGTTAATATTTCTAGACATCATCAACTCGATCAGTCCTCCAGAGCATGAAACACGAGGCCAGACCATCGATCCTTGTAATATGAGTGGGTATAAAAATAAACGTATCATATTATTTAGCGGCGTAGTTTCCACATGATTGCGGATTTTACTCAACATTAACGATAAAGCAGGATCCAATAATTCCATTCTGACCTGACCATTGTATGGAAGAGGAAAAATTAGCCTAACGTAAGCTAGAAGTAAGTAGTTACTTCAAAACTTGGATTTTGGATCTTCTCGGTTTTGACAGATATCAAGTAGCAAACTTCATAGTCGCAATCTCCTCTATTAATTAAATATCTGTCCCATTACATTTTAAGCAACTTAAAGAGGTAGGCATCATCCGTACGTAGTTGGTATTTCATATACTCGTACTTGAATCATACCTAAGTGCCTTGTCTTTCAAATTTCCTAAGTACTTCAAAGGATTAGAATTCACTTCTTAAAGTCGAAAAAACAATGTTTGGGCGTTTTCAAAGCAAGAATGAATAGACTGTTTCTAGCTTTTTTTACTAAGAACAGCATTAATTTCTACCCGGCGAATTGTATGTCATTATACTAACCTATTTTCTAAAAATATATTATAAGTGAAGTAAAACTGCAAAAAACCGTCACCAATTTCATTAGCCCGTCGCGATTTTAATTAATATTTTTTTCAAGGTAGATTATTACTACAAGGTTCAAGATGGTCCCAGGGACTTGGTGAGAAGAGATGTATGTATGTATGTCCTTCAATAACAGGCGATGGTGTCATCACACGCTCATCCGTTTCTAGGAAACTCTCAGCCACATCTATTTTTGAAACATCTTCGTTTTTTCCTTAGACACTTCTCTGTAAAGCATTTCGTCGCCCTCATACTGAAGACATTCCGAGCTTACCGTGAAGGAGTGTTTCTATTTAAAACTCTTTTACTTATTTCTTTACAAGTTTATGTGACAGCAGTAATCTTGCGAATTTTTTTGATTTGAAGAGTTCAAAACATGAAGCTATATTACTACTGGAGGTTACACTTCTAACAAAAAATGATGTCATTTATAAATATTTTGCTGTCTTACTTTAATCTACTAACCTCTCTTTCATTTTCATTTTGTAATTGACATCGTATGATTCAGAAAGCGCATCAGAATGAGTCAACAGTATTTGGAAATGGCATCAGGTCTTTGTTAGAAGTGTTACCTGCAGTAATATTAAAGCTTCATTCTCCAAAACATTGTTCAAGAAAGACATTTTCGGTGTAATATTTAGTCTAAAGGCTTACTATATTACAAACGTATCTTCACGCCCATATCCCCGAAGAGGTAAGCAGAGGCACAACCAGGGCACCCACGACTAGCCGAAGATACTAAGTCCCACAATGTGATAGGTGGCAAGCCTATCGCCAACCGGGCACATATCCAATCCCGAGCAACATTTTTTTAATTAGAAAATTGGAAAAACCCAATTTTCTTTTTGTTGCCCGACCCGGGATTCGAACCCGGGACCTCATGCAGTCAAGTCCAACAACTGAACCGCTAGACCACAGAGGCGATACTATATTACACTGCTCTATATATTTTTTAACACGCTTCTTCATATTGGTATGAATAATGTGTTATTGTTGTCATACAACTATACACATTGAATAATGTGTAATGTTATTGTCTCAGTACTACTACGAGTAATTATTTAATTTGATTCATTTGTCTAAAATCTAAGGCTTTCTTCAGCTTCTTAAAGAATATAGTATCTTCACTTCCATATCCCTGAAGAGATACACTTTTTTTATGAGACAAGTCACGAACAAGCACAATCCTCTCCTGGTTTCCTATACAAACTCTTAGATGTTACAGGTTCGTCGCTATTCAGAAGCCGGGATGTTAAGACTACTGTGCAAGCCTACCAGCTATCCTATTCTCCTAACTGAAAACTGACAGTCATTATGGCGACGGTGGACCCCAGCCCCGGAGGCACATTGCTACACAATACTTCACCTCTAGCAGTGGTCTTGACAGTGCAATATGTTGTTTTTTTCAATCAAATTTTGCACATCGAAATTGGTCAAAGTCGACATCGAACATCAAATACCATTTTAGGGCTTATGAAATATCCGACTAATCCCCTTCCCACTCGTAGGATTTTTTTTATTAAGTAGTTTTACTTCCGGTCAGTCATGAAAACCGTTCTGGCAGGGGGAATCTTCTGGTTTCGCTACTATAATTTTTAATTGTGTACATCAATTACCACATTTTAAAATAAAAATAATTAAAAAAAATTAAATAATGACAATGTAAGCAGAAGAACAAAACGGTAAAGAAAGGAATTAAAAACTTCGCCACGGGACTTGAATCCTCAGTAGCTCAAATGCTTAGAGCATTCGTCGGCTTGAGACGAAATGTTACAGGTTCAAATCCTGTCTGACGCCAATTTTTTTCTTTCTTTAAAATTTATTAGCAGAAGATGCTTGCCAGGACAGAATTTTCGTTATTGACCATACTCCATACTTATCCATTCTCTCTACCTTGTCCCATTACCAGGGCTCCGCTCAGCATGTTTCCATCTTCCATTAATTCTTGTGTTCTACAGTTTACACACATGTCCTTCGTCACATAATCTATCCATACCTTCCTTGGCCTACCTTTAAACTTGTGTCCGTCTAAATTTTAGTTCAATATTATTTTTTTAAACTTGATTTTCGTCCGTACCATGTCATTTTTGGTATATCTAATCTTGTAACTATACATATGTTGTAAAAAGCGAAATCGTTAGACAATTTAAAAATGATTAATAAATCAAATGTCATACCAGTTACTTTTTCTAAACAAAATAGCTACAATATTTATTTTAGTTACTGGTATGGGCGTAAACATAAGTCGTCTGGGGCAGGGTTTTAGGATACACTAATGCCTTATTTAATACTTATGCACTTAGCTGAACAAAATGATATAAAATGCCATCATCAATGATTTTTTTTTTAATTTAATAAGTAGGAAAAAAATTGCACCCACCTTATCTCGAGCTCGTCAAACTCGCTTTAATCATTAGGTACCAAAAATGAAACAAAATTAAATTTTTGTTTCAATGTTTATTCATCCCATTTTACCGTCACGAAACAGGAAGTTCATTTGGCGGTATATTCTCTAGTGGTTGTAAGTTTCCAGGATAAAACAACAATGTCAACAGATTTCAATATTAAAATAAATATGGGTGTAATGGAATTCCAGATTTATACTAAAAGCGGAAGTGAAAATGAAAATGCTTTTCGTTAAAGTATTTCCTCTTTTTGTACACGCGAGTTTCATGTAAAATATGATGGCTTATGAAATTTCAATTTACAGTGGATGAAATATTGACATTGTTCAAAAGTAACACGGAAAACATGTTATTAATAAAATATTAAATGTGGTCTGTCTGTACATATTCTATACATCTGCACGTATTGATAAAATTTGCTAAAATAATCAAGTTTTATTTGTTATGGCAAAAGACAGCGAACAAGCACGCGGCTCCCTTGATGGTAATAGCTATAGACACCATAGATGTTGTGGGTGCATTTCTGTCATTTGGCCGAGGTGTTAGGCAAATTGTGCAATTCTACTTGCTATCCTACCCTCGGGGCCGAAACGTGACATTGTCATTATAGCAGTACGAATAGGCAAAGCGGTGGATACTACCAGGCAAGTTCTGTATCATAACATAGCTAAAAAGTGGACGGATTTCCTGATATGACATCAAGATATTATCGTCTAGCTATAAACGCTATAAATGTCATTGGGGCGTTACCATATCTCAGCCGTGATCTCAAGTCATATGCGAAAGATACTACAAGCCCAAAGCAGTATGAATATTTAGGGCCAATTTGGTATCAATCCTAATAGCGGTACCAATAAGGTAAAGTTGCTTTACTGCAACCTAACACCTAGTAAAAGTGCTTCTAGTTATTTACACGATGCTAAAATTCAATACTTTATAATAAACACACAGTAGTAAGCAATATTATAACAATTTGTTGAATTCTTAGTTCACTTTCTGTTACATAAATTGAGATAAAAATAAAGCTACATGTTCATAAAACTGAAGCGTATTTAGGTGATTTGGAAAAAAAACGCGTTTTCGTTCCAAATTACCT
>NJDC01006562.1:174409-190047 GCA_002245475.1 Calephelis virginiensis | reverse complement strand
ATTTCCTGATATGACATCAAGATATTATCGCCTATAAACGCTATAAATGTCATTGGGGCGTTATTCAATACTTTATATTTAAACACACAGTAGTAAGTAATATTATAACAGTTTGTTGAATTCTTCGTTCACTTTCTGTTACATAAATTGAGATAAAAATAAAGCTACTTGTTCATAAAACTGAAGCGTATTTAGGTGATTTGGAAAAAAACGCGTTTTCGTTCCAAATTACCTTAAGACTATCTTTTTATTTCTTTAGGCTTACCACTAGAACAGCTAAACCGATTTGAATATGACTTTCATTTATTGACAGAAGAGGTTATAGGACATTTTACATTTAACTTTTTAGCCTGACAGTCTTACGGGATCGGAATTAACGCTAGAAAACTCATATTTAAAAAAAAACAATTGATGAAAATCGAAAGTAATTTCAAACACTCTAATCTGAAGACAGAAATTTTTTAGTTATTAAATGTTTAGACTACAGAATGCGTCACAAGCACAAAATCCACCTCAGTAAACATTTCGAGCATATCTACACTTTATCTCAAACATATAAACTAAAATTTGATTAAAGCGTATGAAGCACTTGACTACTGTTTAGAACGAAGCCCAAACAAACTCAGACGAAGCAATCTCCATTGTGATTGATATGCCCCGTTGCGTCGGACATTCTGACAGATACAATATTTCGCCTCTTCTTTTTGGCGGTCGGCCCCAGTTCTTTCACCGATATGATTTATACTGCCGTTAAATTGATACGACTGAAGTTTTTAAAATGTTTCGTTCTTTATTACATTTATCTTCTTTCAATCATAATGCATTACATAAAACATAAAGTAATCCAACAGCTTACTGCTAATAAATCATGTAATTTTTGGTTTGATAATAACCTCTAATGATAAAGATGGTGTTGCAAACTTAAATTTAATTTAATTTGTTGGTCGATAACGCACTTTTACTTACAAAAAGTCATCAATGTTACAAATAATGATATCAGTATAAATGCAAATATCTTTTAAAGTATAGTATTAACAAACTTGTCACAAGTAACGTAAACATATCTCATTTTAACAGTTTTTGTTACATAACATAAGTAGAAAATAAATTCAAATCATCAACTTCTAACGTAAAAACATAAACTGGGTATAATTTGTAAAACCAAAATGGCGTAAATAAATAAATAATACAATCGATTAGACATATAACAATATAAAAACAAACTGGTTAATCTTAGAATTTACAGGAAATTTTTCAGTGGCTTTACTTTTCCCCCATTTTATCTTTGATCACGTCACTGATCCTGACGCAAGTGCACAACGCCGCTTAAGAAGTTTTCAAAAAAAATACATCCTTATCAAAATAAAACATCAAATGAAATAAAAGCGTTTATCCGAAACAAATAAATCAGAATCACGTACGTCTAAGCGCGTAAGTCCAAGACAAATATTATGCACCCCAAACGTTTTCCAGGGAGATAAGCAATAAGTTCGGCAGGTGTGCGCCACTCGGCCAATACATCGGAACAAATGGATGAACGTGATCTGTAGGGACGGTGGCCTAAATACTTTCGCCTATGTGTGCCCTTGCTGCTTAAGATAGATCATCCAGAAAGCTCAATCCGTACACAATTGTAGTGACAACATTTTTATAGGTAATTAAGTAAGTTAAGGCACTCAGTCACAACAATTGTCTTTTAATCAGTTCTTTATTCGACATTGTGACTTGATTATAGATTATGCGTTAAATTATGTCTCTGAGTTCAGCTGTTATCGTCGTATATTTCACAGAAAAAGTAAAGATCAGTTCAAATATAGAGGTAAACAAAGATAGATAAAACCTTATCAATTCAAAAATATCCAAATTTGCATTTTTCAAAACACTGCTTACGGAATCGAATCCCAATTTTTATTGATATAAAAAATTGACGGAAATGGTTCTAGTACTTGGAATGTCAACCAAGTACGGATTAATATTATGAATTCACCAATGATTACAGTTACTTAATGGCGCAAGTGTGATAAAGCAAAGGAGTTGTAGAGCATAACATGAGTTTAACGAAAACGGAACATTAGGCATATTATTTTTGTGCCGAATTCAAGGTTGTCGATAGTTAACATACCCTGTCTAATATATCGGAATTGATGGATACATGATCTGCAGGAGCAGTAGTCTCAATATTTTATCTATGTGGGCTCTTGATACTATAACGTAATTCACATACTTGATCAATTAAAATACAAAACGGTAAATAATATATTTAATAACGTTTTTCAGCTGTTTTTGTTTATAAAGTTTTCATTATAAAAAAAGTCGAAAATTATACAAGAAACCTTGGAGATTGTAAGAACACACGAGTCACTCGTGTCGGAGTCACACGTGAACACTGCTTACGCGGAATTAGCAAAATAAAAGTTTATTTTACATCTGTTATAATGGATTTCCGCAAAGTAATGCCTGATTCAATAATAACTTTAACTAAATAAATTGTTAGTACGTTTCAGTTGACTTCTAAAATATGTACCTATTACCAGGTTATGGGTATACGAGTACAGTTGTTATGTTAGTGAACAGTATTGCAAGTAATAAATATATAAAACATGTAAACCTGCGAAACAAAGTGACATTATTTTTAATAATTTTATCTTAAATTATATAAGTAAATAAGATAACGCATTATTAAGTATAACTTAAAAACACTTAAATTAATTTTAATAACTGTCAACCGTAGGGCACAAGTAGATTAAATATAAAGGTGACTGTCTGTTAGCTCTGTGCTCTACAATAGGGAAGAATAGAAGTGTAATGGATAGATTAAATAGTTGGATCGACTTCATCAAAAAATACCTTTTGTTCCCATTAAATGTACCTTTGTATACAGATAGTAATGGAAGGAAAGTAAAAAATAAAAGCTCTGTTTGTACTACGTTACGTTGCAGGGCTATATATATAAATTTGAATTCGTGTTATTTTGTTTGTTTCTGAGACCATTGCAGAATAACCGCTTACCGCCTACTGATCTTGCATCGTTTTATCCATAAAATAAATCGCTATTTCCCTTGAACATCGCGTCCCGTATGACCGGATGAAACAGTTTTGTAAATATTTTTTTGTTGTTCTAGTTGTCGTCAAGAGAATATTTTTATAAAAAAGTTACTGTTCAGGACAACGTCTGTCGGGTCAGTTAGTATTCAATAAAGATATACAAGAGAGAGAGAGAGAGAGAGAGAGAGAACAAGCTATTTATATTAAAACGGGAATGCCACTTTTACATCTACTATTGCATTGCGATCAATGTAATCCATTATTCATCTTTGATTGAATCAAAGACAAAGTTCTACGGAGAAGCGGCAGTCACGTACTACCTTATTTTAGTGTCGGTCGTCTTACGTATAGTTTATATTAGTCGTCTAGTAGACCAATTAATTCATCGTGCTATACAATATTGATTCTAAAGGCGACTTATCAGATCGTTGCAATAATATTATATTATTGCTTCTATCTACACGAATATCGACATTCTGCTTTATCCGGTCCAGCGATCCGTACGCGCCGTTGTAGACGGAAATCTGTCGTCTTGTTTGAAAGAACCGGCGATTAAACGGTATTGCAATCACCCGATAATCCGATCTGTTTAATCGAGATATTGTTTCAACGATTCCTGATCCAATTTGTTCTAATTTTGAGATTATTCAGATATTATATTACCAACACAACTTGCATTGTATGAGCTTTTTTGAAAATTGAAATATTGAGTTTGAATATGTATGAAAAACTTGTGTTTTTTTAAATTGATTTACATAGATAACCTAACATTTGTTACTGCTCAAAATTCTATGATAAAATCCCACTTATAAAACTTCGGCGTTTAAAAACAGAAAATTTTAGTGCGTGTTTCCAACTGAGGCAGAAACTATAAGATTATTACTGCGAATGTCACGATGTCACGATGTCACGATGTGAAGGAAGCCAGACAGGTTTGTCAGGATCGTAAGGTCTGGCACTCGATACTCTCTGCCTACCCCATTATTTTGAACTTGGCGTGAAGATATGTATAAATGTCTATAAACCACGGTTGTCTATTACCATTAGGAGACCCTTGTACTTATTCGCTGATCGCTCATATAAATAGAATCAACTACCATAAAAAGGATTTGACGGTTTGCTATTTCACTGCGGAAAAACATAAATATAAAACATTTTAGACACGGGTTGGTTAAATGTCAAGCTTCAAATTATCTATGCCTAATGATAATAGCTAACAGATTTGGCAAACTATTCAAAATAGACACACACGAGCTGTGACCAATTTGCGGTTAGCCCGACAGCCGTACGGTCCCACAACATACCTATAGCCATGCAAATGACCACGGCCAATATTTAATCATCAGTCAGCAATTTATAAATAACGCTGTTGCAATCGTTAACGCCTTTTAGGGTTCCGCAATTGCCAGTTCAACTATTGGAGTTTTTATGGTTCAGTTGCTGAAAAGAAAATTTTCGAATTTAATTTAGTCATTTACAGTGTTATGCACATGCTTTTAATAATTAAGCGTAAGAAAACTGCATAAATCGACTCCAACTTTTTTATTGGATGCCATGTCGTGATTTGATTATTCTTTTTTCGATAGATAGCATATGGGCAAATCATTTAATAATGCATACATTTTTCACTTAATATGTTGATGCCGTGACATTATTAATAAGGTCGACATCATGATAAAACTAATATGGGACCACCTCAGAATCATGACTTATCTTTATAAAAACGAACTAGGTACAAAAATTGGTTGGCTATTAGCCGAGCAATCGCGTGATAAACATAGAAAAAAAAAATCATACACCCATATTGAGAACCTTTTTTGGAGTAGGTTAAAAAAAGGTATTACTGTCAAATGTATGAATGGCCAACGTTTCATGATATTTTTTTATTGTTTTTGGTATTAAAAGACAACAAAAAGATGGAAACAAAGCAGGCAAAGGGATTTTCCTGATGATAGGAAAGTAACGCACATATACACCAAATATCGTAGCTGTTCATTAACAATTTGAGCCGGCTATATTATATATTTTGCATAAGTTTCAGGCTAACCTACTCTTTCAGCCACGACACGATACTGACATAATATTAAATAAATTTACCTCTTGCTGAAATTCAGCAATTATGCGAAAATTGTAATATTATAGTACAAATATTCACATCCAACTCAGTTCAAATATCCATTGTAATTCAGCCTCATTTGCAGTTCTGAGGTCTTTTAATTAATAAATTGTATAATCGTATAAATGGAGGCACATAACAATAACCGGAATCACAATGATTATAGAGCTGCATGTGGTTTTTTGGTTCATATTTAACCGGGGATTAATTGGTAATTATTTGCTGGTCAACCGAAATTAACATACGATTTGAGATTTAAATCATATCAAATATGAACAATGGACATATTTTTTTTCTTTTATGTTAGAGGTCAGCAAACAAGCACATGTCTTTTCTGATAAATAGAAGTCATAAAGACACCATAGATGTTACAGTTGCATCGCTGTCCTGTGTCCTCAACGGAAGACCTATAGTGCAAGTCTACCGGCTACCCTACCCTCCCGCGGTGTGGACCACTGAAAAACAGAGACCATAGACACATAAATCTAAAAATATGTTCTTTTAATAGAAACACTCTCTATCTATATGATAGATTCCTTGTACTCCCCATGTGCCGCACAAACTTTTTCTAACCCCCCAAAATTACGCATTGCGCACGTCGCTCGCTTAGAAGACATGTCGCCGGGCCTCGGGCGGAATTAAAATGAGCAGAAAATTCTTGCATGCAAACAGCGTCGTGTATTCCGTTCATACCCGCGCCTATAACGTACTAGCTGCCATCTATTTAAATGTCACGGTGTTTGTTGACTAATATGGTATTGGTATTTCGTCATGGTGGTAAAAAACGCCATTAGTATTGTTGTATTTTTCGTGAAACTTAGCTAGCTTACTGCAATGAAATATTCAACTGCGTCGGTTTATCTTTAGTTGTAAAGTCCTGACAATGCCATACGATCTGGAACCGATTGGTTTGAGTGTATTTAGAAGTATTGTGGAAAAGAACTGATACTTTAAGGAATGTTTAATAAGTTGGGGGCAAACAAACAGTTTACAAAAACTAACCAATTGGTCCAGTCGTTCGGAAGTTATACTCATAAACATTTCAGCGATTCAGTTTTGTGTATTACGAGTTTTCTTTACTCTCGTTTAAATTATTAAAAAAATCCTCAGTTACTTTTAAAAGATGCCTCCAAAAATAACTGCACAAAGTTTCACGATGATTGGTTAAGCAGTTTTCGCGCATTACATTCGTATTTATAATATTAGTAGGGACAAAGAATACCTGTGTAAAATTGATATTAGAGAGCTGGAACAGAAGCTTACTAACTAAAAACAAAAACCAGACATCGCCATAATGAAAGTTCAACTAAATTCCACATTCAACAGTCCCGAGCTTCCCATATTTCATCCCATGTGATAATCGCTCCATAATTTACAATAGAGAAATACCTTTGCTAATATTAAACTCGGATAATGTCCCTATGATCAGTTTTAAAATAAAAATTTATTGCCCTGAGCTCGAATAAAGGTGTAATATGCGAATTTATGAAGACGGGACTTGGGGAATTGATGGGTGTGAAAGATTTTAGAGCTAGACAATTTATGGTAGCTTTTAGCTGGTATTACAAGAGTTTTATGGGTGTTTAAAACTTGAATTACATCAATTGGTACATTTTATAGCGGATTTCAATGAATATTTGATAGATTTGTTGCTGAAAATAATTGTAAAAGCTCTGATAATGGCCAAATTTAAAATGTAGATTCAATGACAACTTGCAAATCTTTTAGAAACTTACCTACTCCTATTCTCTCTGTAGAGTTGAGCTGAGAGACTATCTTCTATCCTGCCTGACAGCTCGTTAGAGATGAGCAATGGTTAAATAGGTCATTACTAATAAGATTACTGGTGACAAAGAGCTGTGCAACAACTTGGAGGTAGGGATCCAACACCTCATGTATTTCTGTCGCCACGATTGCAGTGCTATGTTTCAGTCTAGAGGTTAGGTTAGCACTACTAACCTAACCTCCACTACTAGACTTGCACATTAGGCCTGGTACCGCAGCCACAGGATAGCGGCGCACCTATGACGTTTATGGTGGCAATAGTCCACGGTCGTCTCTTACCACCAGAAGAGCAGTGTGCTTATTTACTGTTTTATCACATAAAAAAGACTGATCTTTTTTAAAAAAAGTAAAGAAGCTAACAGTGTGGTAAGATATTACCAACATCCACAATAACAGGAGTATTACAGACCTTTTACCTCATTATCTGCTTGGAAATTACGTCTAGTAACTGGTTTCCA
Organism: Calephelis virginiensis; assembly: GCA_002245475.1. Classification (NCBI taxonomy): domain Eukaryota; kingdom Metazoa; phylum Arthropoda; class Insecta; order Lepidoptera; family Riodinidae; genus Calephelis; species Calephelis virginiensis. Next base: position 182,643 of record NJDC01006562.1, on the reverse strand, counting down.
AGAGGTGTTGAACGTAGTAGAAAGTATCTCGAATTTTCACAGTACGATGTGTGTGAAAGAAACTTGAAGCTCAGCCGCTTCATAGGTATAAAAGTATGTTTATAATAGGTCGAGCTAGTAAACATAGAAAATGTCAAATAGACGACGTACACAACAAGGCTACTTTCAATATAATTCAGTATAATATAGGTTATGAATTTTATTTTAGATATGCCATAGTTTCAAAAACATTTTTTACTGCTAAAAAAATAAGACATATAGTATTTTAGAATAAATATCAAATATCTCAACTGCTATTAAAGTCTGGCTATGTGATAAGAATATTTATATCGTGCTTCGCTATGATAATTAATTTATATATTATAATTCACTATTTTACAATATTTTATATTCAATGCGAGCCGTTCAGCTCAACAATATGTCAAGAAGTATTACATTCCAAGCTTTATCCACTACTTTCGCGAGATAATTGAATTAAATATTATATTATTTACCAAGTCCCGACGTTCAGTAGGTTTTTTTCTCAATTAAATAAAATCCGTATGTTCCAAAAGTGATCATACTTTTAGAACTTCCTAATAAATGCATGTCCAAAATGTTACTGTGAGAGCTCACAATTCTTCCTTATTGGGCAATTACTATAGTAAACACAAACCAAAACTTAAATAACAAATAGTAACGATAACCATAATATTGTGTCAGATAAAAGGTAGGATATCGGCCAGAATTTTAAAACACCATCCTTAATCCGATCAAAAGAGGCGCGAATAACGTAATCCAATACGAAACAATAATCAATATCAGAAGGCGAAAAGTTTTCGAGCGCTTAAAAAATAAACACTTTTAAATCTGGAACCGAAAGCAAATGTCTGTAAGCCTTTGCTGCAGTCATTGTATTGATTTTACATCCGGCCAGAGACAAAAATGGACTGTTTTAACTATGGTCGCGGTATTTAAAAACCGAATACGCATTTTGAATAATCCGATAATAGCTTTTTAAGCTCCTTATTAAGACTACGAGACAGGCAATTTCGTTTGATATTTTAGTCCTTTGATGACAAGTTTTAGAATGAAAGGATGAAAAATATACGGAAAATGTATTGTAGGATATTTTAATTTTTGCTCGTTTTCGTGTTTGGGTTTACAAATATACGCAATTTCACAAATTTTTACATCTTATTTTAAATAAACATAAAAACTTCAACTAAATTAGGCTTCGAATCTCTTACCTTTTATCTTTCTCTTATCACATTCTACAATTTGGGCTTCTGAGCTTATGAGCAAGTCATGTAGTACAATTGTTATTTTATTTCTTACCTATTACTTCAACAGTAATTATATACGTTGTCTATATATTTCTACGCAATACTAGTTTAACTACAATATATTTTTGTGTGTTAATTCCGAGGCAAATCCCTTTATTTTAGAATTGTGAAAATGTTTGACACACTGTTAATTTTTTAGCTTTTAATTGCGACTGTGTTGAGATTCATTTAAACGTTGTACTTTTTGGATATCCGTTTAGAGGTAAAAGTGTTGTGTAGACGGTAAATCTACTTACGTAAGAGAATTTAGGTTCAAGCTTCAATTTTGTAAGGTAAATTTAACATTTTTGTTGTTTCTGCAAATTTTAAAGGCAAAAATTTCGCTCCAGACAGGATTTGAACCTGAATGAACCCTTTCGTTTCGGCGTCAATCTTTATTGTTAACAAAGGCCAGTATTTTTGAATGAAATGAAATCTCTCTACTTGTTGATCATTTAGTGTTTTAAAAACCTATACAATTTTACAACCTAATAATGATTCCGATCTTGTAAGATCGCTTCTACTGACCTGGTTAAAATCAATCCAATGCTATGGAGTTCTTTTTAAATGGATTTTTGCCATCTAATTAATAAACATTGACTAAAGTACTCCATGATTTAAGCTAATATTATCTTCTGTGATACAGTATATTAAAAACTATTAAGTCAACTGTAGCCTTGAAATACTTTCTTCGCTTATTAATAAGACGGGTACCACTTAATAAACGAATCATGAAATGTTCATAAGATAACGAACAAGCAGATGGCCCTCCCAGATAAGCGATAAAAGTCGTCTATAGATACTATATATGTTCCTCGTGTTTTGCTATATTACTGCCAGGATTTTAGACCACGTGAGCAAGTCTATCAACTACCCAAACCTCAGCACGAAACACCAATGGTAAGCACTAACGCACTAGCTATGATATCTATAAGTGACGGTTGTCTCTTATCATAATAAAAGCCACTTTGATTATATATTTGCCTTGCTATCTTAAAACATTAACAAAAATACTGAAAAGATGACTCAAAATGTCATGTCATTATATTGTGTTATAATTTAGAAAAGTTAAATTTATTTGCCAAAAAATACTGTAATGATATAATTTAATCTGATGTTGCTTTTCGGTGTACCGACAGCTTGGACGTCGTTTATCACCGACAAATTCCCATAAATAATAGTAAAACCAATCTGTTTCAGATAAAATGTGACCGACTGGCAATTTTCCAGCAATGCGATAAACTAATTTGTCGCATACGAAATATTTTGACTAACGCGGATTTTGTAAGTTATGTGTTGAAAATTAAATGATAATAATAAACTAGATAAGAGAATTCTACTAAATTGTTCGGATTGGTAGGACCACCTTACTTTTTCCTGTCCCGTAACGTCCGTCCTTGCTACTGCTATGTTTCGGTTTGGAGAGAAGAATAACCAGTAAACGGAATTATTTATGAGACAATATAATTCTAGTCTAAGCTTGGCAAGTTAGTACACGTATATTAACATCTTTGACATCCTCAGCAAAAATTGGCTGCTAAGAAAGTTAAGTAAATAATTAGGACAGTATATTTTATCGGTCAGATTTCAAATGCTTAGTTTGAACAGCCTACTTTATAGCATATAGTGTAAGATCTTAGGCACCCAGATGTTTACAAATTTCCTTTAAAAACAAAATGTATGGAAACAGTTAGTGTTAGTAAATACTTAGTGTGTATGCAGATTTGCTGCCTTGGACAAAGAGCAATTTTCAAGGTTTCAGCTACTTTCAAAAGAAAGTATCTTCACGCCCATATCCCCGAAGAGGTAGGCAGAGGTACAACCAAGGCACCCACGACTAGCCGAAGACACTAAGTCTTTCAGTTTCAGGCTTTCAGTTGGTAAAAAGAGTAGGTACTTACATTTATTATCATTATAAAAAAGCTGATGTTTTTGCATTTTAAAAATGCAGCTTAAAAATGATAGCCAGTTGCTTTTTACCTCAGGTAATTTTAACCAGTCACGCCAGATAGAAAGACATAAAAATAAATCTTTACGACCATATCCCCGAAATATTAGGCAGAGGAACATTTAGGGCAGCCATGACTATCTTAAAACACTAAGTCCCACGATGTTATAGGTGGCAAGCCTATTGTCAACCGGGCACATATCCAATCCCGGACACATATCAAATCTCAGACAAAACATAAAATAAACTTCTGTTAGAAAAAAAACCACTAGACTACAGAATCGAAGGACACTGGTTTCTTATTATTCTGATTTCTAAACAAACTCCTGCCAGGAAAGCTTTAATACGTTGACAAAGCCGCAGCCAACAGCTAGTATTACAGCACTTATATGAAATAAGTATACATACCTTGGTAGCTCCTTTGCCGGGCTGGACTGCGTTTCTTGGTGACTAAACGAGGCCATTATCAACTATTTATAATAAACACTCATTATTTGAAAGTTTATGACATTCACTCAAAAGTTTACACTTTTCACATTATTTATTTTAGGAACATTTCTAAAAACAAAACTGTGAATGGAAATATAAATTCGTGGGCTTGTTATGAGTATTTCATAAATTTCAAAATTGTAAGTGAATAAAAATTGTTATTGTTAGCAATTATTTTTTTAATAAAGTTAATAATTTATTGTATGTATTTCTGTATACTTGTAGTACCAATATTACATGTACATAATATGTAAAGTTTATGAATAACCCATTGTGATTGTTATTGTATTATTTATCCAGCAGTGTTTATTTATTTTTACACTGCTATTAATTTAAGAAGTTCTCTCAACAATGCTATCTACATTTACAGATATGTTGACTCCAATTCTCTTGTGCGGTATAAAGAAAGTATCGAGAGTCAAATTGCGATATGTTTAGATTTGCCTAGCTTCCTCTATCTATATTCCATCAATCTATCCGGGCGATTTAATTGCGACATTTTAACCTAGATCTCCCAAGTTATCTACATGTCAAGTTCGCGTCAAGTTTTATGTCGTGCTTAAATGGATCACAATACTTATATACATATATACAACTCTACTTCCTAGAAACGAGTTTTCTTAAAAAATATTATGTGCAGCTACTCCGTCGTAGTATTATTTTATGTGCATTTCCGAAACGATTGGTTAATTTGGAACAATTGTTTTATATCGCAATTTCCAATATGCCATTACATAGTACAGCAATAATCTTAGAATAATAAAGTCGTCTAAGGCACAGAAGTCCGTTTCCACGGTTTTATGATCTATAAAACGCTAACATTGAAACTCGTTAAACTGAACAATTCGCTGAGATTTATTCGACAAGTTATAGCAAATATAAGGTTCTGTTTGAACCTTATTGGATAATTAAGTTTAGTGCCTTCACATGTGATTCGTATACCTTCTGCAGCATATTGAGTGTCCGCTAATATGCTTCCACGTGTTTATAAAACCCTAGTACATAGTAAACATCATGCATGTTAATTATAATAATTAAAAAAATAACTAGCTAATTTTCCAAAGTAAACTAAAATAAATGACTGACTATTATAATCTAAACAAAAAATTTGTGTAATAACTCTTCTTTGTTTCCTGGGTTCCGTACCTCGAAAAGAAAAAAAACGGACACTCATAGGATTACTTTCTTGTTCGTCCGTGCGACTGTCATTTTTCTCAGAAACGCATTTTGTATTGAACCGAATTTTGTATACTCAGGTCTACTGTGCCCTTGAGCTCTGAAAACATTCAAACTTTTAAGCCAACGTTATCCATAGATGCAATCGTTTATGACGCAGAAACTGGCAAGGGAATCAAGGTATTTTTTTTATTTTACATTATATAAAAATAAATAATTTTAACGTTTTTTTACGTATAGAGCTTCAGGTTTGTATGGAACCCTCGATACGCGAGTCCGATTTGCTTTGGACCGCTATTTTAATGGTAGCAATACAATAACTGTTTACAGTTCATGTATTCCAACTAAATTACAAACAAATTCTTTTTATTTTAGTAACAAACATTTTTTTTAAATAAATATGAACTTGATTTAAAAAAACAAGGATTGCTACATACAGGATACAGAACCCAAAACCTGTGTTATTAAAATGTTTGCTGGTTTGTGTGTTTACTTTTTCGTAAAAACTACGGAAATGGTTTTTACGAAATATTGTGTTGTAGTAGCTTATAGCCCGGATCAACATTTAGGGTAAATTTACTGCTGGAAAATCATTCGTGTCTTACTACCTACGAAAAGACATTTCGGGTCGTTTTGATAGCTTGTGTAAAAACAAATAATGTGTCTCGGTATTTAGTTTGTGATTTCACAAATTGAATTATAAAGTAGGCTTTTTTTCTTTTTGATATTTAAATATGCAAATAATAATGATTTAAAAAATAATTAACTTTTGTTTTTAATAATGACGTTATTTTGTACGTTGTGGAGAAATAAATTATGTACTTAATTGTCGACAGACGAATATAAATTTGATAATAATTTTGTAAATAAAATTATTTTTCGTGTAGTTCGTCTTCTGATTCTTATGTACTCCTAGTACAAAATTTTCTTTTATTAACAACCAGTTTTACTGTTGAGACATCATCGATAATGTAATGTCAAAAGGAGTTTGGCTTCTACATAAATCCATTTCAAAAAGGGATAAATTAAAAAAAAAGACGGGTTGCACTCCGGGAGTGCCAGCAGAAGTGAAAACTTGAATATTATCGTTGCGCATTTTTGATAATTTGGAATGGTTAGGGAATAATTTGGCACGAATTGATTTAGTTATCAGTATGAAAGTACTATCATTTATACACAAATATTATTTTCATATCAATAACCTGCGTTTGGCTTGACAAAAACTCGCTAAAGTAATGACCACGTGACAGCTAGGAGCGTCGTCATATTATCTGTACATTGAACATTGCTCATCTACACATAAATCATATTTTCAAGATGGAACAAATAGAGCAATGTCTGTTGATAGTATTCGTATCTTCTATCTGTGAGAATGTAATGGTAGGTATATTGCGACGTATTATACATTGCGCATACTATACTCTTCGGAAATATTTAAGCAATACAAAAACAGCAATGAATCTATATTTTATTTTACATCTCGCGTATGCGCAGTGCGCCATCTTACGTTCTGACGCGAATTTAGAAGTTTTTACCCATTCCAAAAAAAGTGCGGAACTCCCCTTAAGAAATTTTCACTTCAATAAAACCCAGAAGTCAGTAAAATATCAAACTACGCCTTATAGACGCTGTCGATTCGTATTACAAGGCAGCTTCTTATGAAGCTAAATTAGGAAAGGGTTTCTAATTACTTGCTCTTGCAACAAACAATAAACTTAAAAAAATCTATGTTAATACCTGTATCTTTTACTAATTTTCATCTATAGTGCGCGTTATATATGTATCGTAGTAAAAACGATATTTAAAAAGCATCGATAATATTAAATAGAAAATAGTTAAAAAGGATGTGCAACGTACTCTCTTCTTACTGTGTTCAAAATATATTTGTATTGTTATTGCTTTACCACATTTCAACAGCGCGTTTTGTTGGTATAAGTGCATAGACAGGATGTCAAGTCCATTATTGCATTCTCACTGCAATTTCCTGAACGTGTGCATCATACATCGGTGGCGATAGCAAAAAATTTATGCCAATAGCGACTTGAATATGATAGTGCGAAAGAATCCTTAATATACGTAAATATACATAACGCAAAACCGAACCATTTAGGTATTTGGTCAACGACTGAATTTGGTCCTCAATGTAATTTAGCATAGGCCTACTGTCACTTCCTTACCTGTTCCTACCGCCATAACGTCAGCGGTGTTGACTCAGCACTTGCTGTTGATTTGTTCCGGTTTGGAAGATAACTACCTTATCTTCATCTGACTAGGTGGTAGAGTTTAGCAGCGACTCGTCCGGATTGGTACCACCGCCTTACCTATTCCTGCCGCCATAACGTCACGACGTGTTCCGGTTCGGAGGGTAAGGTAGCCGGTAAACTTACTTTTGCTCGAGGCCTAACACCCCAGTCTCAGGTTGGCAATGCACCCTTACCACCTTTGGTGTCTCTAATTTCTAACAATTAGGAAATTCGTCTGCTTGTTTGCCTTCCAATATCATCATCAAGTAATAAATATTTAAACATATTCTTATAAGTTAGCGTATCGATCACCTCAGCTGTCAAACGTTAAATTCCGCATCGAAATCGGTCAGTTTGTTAAGTTATGATGCTACAGACAAACATGCACAGACAATTAACTTATAACACCTCTCTTTTTCAGTCGGGGGCTAAAAAGTATACCTCATTTGTTACACTTAAATGTGGTAAATGCTGTGCAGCAAATTGCTTTGGTAGGAAACCATTGACATACCTATTCCAGCTGTCATAGTGACAAAAACAATCGCAGTTCGCGAGGTAGCCGGTTGACATGCATAAAAGTCACTCTAACACTCTCGCCACTAGACAAAGATACACCTATAAAACGATGAATAGATGTTTAAAAGACATTTCTATTGTCTCTTACCATAATATGAGGTCTGTGATTGTGAACTATTTCATCACATACATAATTAACTTCAAATGAAGTAAAATGTTTTTGGTATATTTTAATTTTGTGTTTTTGTTTGTTCGATATTACAAAACAGTAGTGTGCATAGACCCCAATGAACAACTCCAAATCCGTTCCATTAAAATATTAATTTGCAGTCGCATTCAAAATCCCACTCATTATTCAGTCTTAAAGGTCGTAAATGAACTGTTCTAGCACGTTAAAAATTTATTGTCCCTCTCTTTGTGCTCTTAGTGTCGACGTCACTCGGCAACTTCGTAATAATTAAACCAGGGCCGTGTCTGCTAAGTACTGAATAAGTAATAAACTTGAAAACAATTTTCAGTCAGTTTAAGTTAGCAGCTCTATGTTACTGTGTTGGCTAA
>NJDC01006562.1:100041-110306 GCA_002245475.1 Calephelis virginiensis | reverse complement strand
CAAGTCATAAGAGTTAGCGATGCTTAGCTTTTCACGACTTAAGTGTAAATTAGATAGATCGATTACAGAACACGATTGTTATAAACAGAAATAAGGCGAGAGAAAAGAAACGCATCGATATGACATGATAAGGATGATAACAAGAAAAATGTAAAAATAAAAAAAACTTTACATCAATTTGAAATGAGACAAGCCTAGGTTTTAATGAATCAGAAGGCGCATAAGCAGATGCCATTTGTAAAGATAATAAATAAAAGACAATAAATAAGTAAACCTACATATGTGCAAACGAAAGGTAGTATCCATGAAAGCAAAATGTTATCAACAATATCATAATTTAATTTCATTGTTCCATAGTTATTTAAAAGCATCTACCTACGTAATAAAAACACTGGAAACTTATAATACTGGAAGATTTTACAATCGTGGGTGCTTATTTCTCCCTTTACAATTACATTAAATCTGAAAATGTATTTAGTATAGGTATAAATATGTTTAAATTCAGATAGTAAACTTTAAACCAATCTTTACAGACGTTGAATGTGTCCTCTTATCGTTCTCCGAATTCATCTTGTACAAAATATAACAGAAAAAGGTCGAGGGAGGGCGACGTAAGTCGGTGCTTATTTTAATCATAGTAAGCGACTTACTTTGTTAACGGAGTCAGAAGTGCGTGTTGATTTTCTAAGGATGGCTATTTTGTAGGAAAAATGGCAAATTTAGATAAAATAAATTATTATTTTGAATTTTTCGAAATTTATTGCAGTACAAAAACAGCAGTATTAATATTATTCACTTTCATCAACATACATAATATCTTCAAGCCAAGTCTCTTACGTGGTTGGTAGTGAGACTTGCAGACATGGCTAGTACTGGCTGTAAACACTTTCAGTAAAGCCCAAGTGATTTGTTAGTGGAATGTAACCTTCGGACTTTCCGGTTACCCACATCTATCCATGTTCGTATTACATACCTACCTGTTATGTCAATATTTCATTTGTTATTTTTATCCCACTAGCAGTTTTTGATTTTCAGATTTTGATGAAACAAAGTCTATGTCACTCAGGAATAATGTAGCATTCTAAAGGTGAAAGAATTTTTGAAATCGGTCCAGTAGTTTCGGAGCCTTTTCGCTTTAAACAAACAAAAAATTAAACATTTCCTCTTTATAATATTAGTATAGATAGTAGATAGTATAAATGAATAAAGTAACGGAGCATGCCCTTTCTCGTTATTACATCAACACCTTTTTTTTACATTCCAACTCTTTCTCAGATCTCACTGTTTTTAATAAGGGCAATGAGCGTAACACTATCGATTTACAGAAGTGGCCTGATTTCGATGACATTTTTCATACTCTCTTGCTTTTTCTGGCATACCCAATACGTTATATATATAACGACGTTAAGATATAATAATACATAATGTATAGCATAGTAGTGTGATACATAGTAGTATGAAGGGGGCGCTGGGTAAGCCATTATAAGCGGGGTTTTTTATTAGAAAACAAACAAGCAGACGGATTTCCTGATGGTGAGAAATTTAAGCCGCCTAGACACCAAAGGTGATAATAATGCGTTGCTAACCTTTTGACGTTATGGCGGCAGGAATAGGTAAAGCGCTGGTACCAATCCGGGCGAGTTGCTGCGAAACTCTACCACCTAGTCAGAAGTCAGGGTGCTAGTGACGGTAAGCCTATGCTTGCCTTTTATGAGCTGTCTGGCATGAAGGTAGATGGTCTATTGTCGAAAGAGCTCACACCAACACGGGGGTCAAAGAATCATATATTTATAAACATATTTGCAAACCACAATTTGGTAGAATATGTTGGCACAAATAAGTATATTTTAACAACTTTTAAACATACATATTCCGCAATTTAAAAAAAGTATCTTCACGCCCATATTCTTGAAGTGGTAGGCAGAGGCACAACCAGGGCACCCACGACTAGCCGAAGACACTAACTCACAAAATATGATAGGTGGCAAGCCTATCGCTAACCGAGAACATATCCAATCCCGGGCATCGTTAATTTTATTAGAAAACTGAAAATACTCATTTTGTATTTTTCTCACCCGACCCGGGGATCGAATTCGGGACCTCAAGCTGTCAAGTCCAACGCTGGACCGCTAAACCATAGAAACGATTATTAATTTGTAACATACAGGAACATATTGACTAATAAATAATAAACTTATAACACAAAAGAAAATATTGTTGTTCATTCTGTTTGGTTTGTTAATATTATTAATATCCCTCGAGAAATCTATTCAAAACCTTTCACAAAACATTTCTCCAATATAAGAATATCTCAAGAAATTATGGAACTTGAGATTAAAATAAATGAAAATGATACTACCACTAAGTACATTTATTATTACATTATAATAAGGTGAACTTTATTTAACAATACATTTTATATTTTAACCAACCGGTTTCACTTTTCACAGCATCAACAGGGCTTTAAAACTAAAGAAAAGACAAACTGTCTATTTTATTTGTACGTTAAGTATTTGGTTGTAACTTACACATACATACATATCTTCACGCCAAGGCCTTTACGGGGTAGGCAGAGAGTATCGAGTGCCCGACCTGACAAACCTGTTATGCTTCCTTCACATTCATTACCTTTTTCATACAAACACGCTTGTTTCGGAGACTCTTGACACCACCCTCGGATAATATCCGATTGATCTGATCGTGAAATGTCAGCCTTGGTCTCTCCGGGTACCTGAATCCATCCACATTCCCATTGTATATCCACATTCATATTGTAACTTACAAACCAATAATGAACGTCCAAGTATAAGATTGTAAGTTACAAACAAATACTGTAACTTAAAATAAAACAGACTTTTTAAAGAAATAAACACTTGTACTGTTTTACTTATCACTTATAATTTATTACTTTGTAATTAGTAGCCTACCGGTTTCGCTTATACAGCATCATCAGGGCTAAAACTTAAACTACTCAAGTTTAAGCGCGGAAGTTTTACCAAGCGCCGACGATGGAAAATATCAAATATATTAAAACAGACTTATTTATATTTTATTGTGTTACTATTCATGACGTGAAAAGTGAAACCGGTTGGCTAAAGTATAACATAAAGTGTTAAATAAAGAGTATTGTGAAAAATTAGAAGAGTTCACCTTAAAAAGTGTGTATATAATGGAATTCCACCAAGTGCCGACGATGAAAAGTCTATATTTTTCTAAATCTATTTTCTACATCTGTTAATAATATTTAATTAAGTTGTATCCAGTTTTTATCGTGTTTTACTATTAACGATCATACTAATACAATGAAATTGTAATTGTATTTCTCCCGTGTTGGTTCGGGACTCTTATACATATATAGACCAATAACATTTCTGCGGAAGCCTTTAAGAATTATGTTAAATTGCATATGTTCAGTAACTGGTGTTGCTATGCATTAACTTTCTGGGGTAAGGATGTGACGTCTTTCTTACTTCTGTCGTCACTGTGATTGTGTTGCGGTTAGGTAGCCGGTAGACTTGCAAATTGGCCTAACATCCCGGTCACAAGACAGCGACATGTCTTTAGTATTTATGGTATCTTTAGGCACAGTTGTCTATTATAGAGAGCCGTGTTCAATGTCTTATTCCCTAAGAAACTCGTAATAGAAGTATAACGTCGATTGCATTTCAAACATTTTTAAACTCCATGAAGACGTTACTTGTTTTAAGAGAACCAGGAAATAAAATACTTTAACGTTATCAAAATTTCAGGAGACAAAGAGGCCTTCGAGTTCAGAGACAGTCGAGGGAGCAGCTACTTCATTTATCACAGCGCCATAAGTCTTTGACATTGTGAACTTTTACACTTATATTATTTATTTGCAATGGGAGCAAGGGTTGTCTGAAATGTCGCAAAGATAAAGAAGATGTAAGAAGGTTCAACCATTACTGATTCGAATATAAAAGTGAGCTTTATATAAATTGGATTGTGGTTTATGCCTTTGTGTAATAGTGAAAAGTCATAAAGTTGGCCAATTTTCAGATAAAAACATCATCTGTCCATTATGGCCGAATATTTTTCGATTTCGAGGAAAAACATATTTTTAGTGCGTCTTAAATGGAACTGAACTGGGACAAAGTTAGAGGTATAACATAAGTTGGCTAGTCGTATTGTTGAAAGTGTATTTAATAATTAGGCATTGAAATATAAAATCCGGTTTGTTATTCAGTGAATAGAGCGGAATAGGCAAAATGATGGTTTTTTTTACATTTAAAAGCTTTCATGCTGTAATAGAACCATCATCTCTAAAAGTGGGTATGTGACAGTGAAATTAAGTATCTAAGTCTTCACTATTCGTTATCTAGGTATCAGGAGCAGCTAAGTTCCTCATTTAGACTCCACACATTGAAATCGAAAGGTCCTGCAATACGTAGTATGAACATTATCAATGTTATCCTGCAATATGTATTACATATAAAATGTATCGCCTGAGTAAAACTGTCAAGTGTACCCTTACAAAATAAGATCAATAAAATGTTTATGTGCAAACGACGTCATTCCTGATTTAATCTAATATTTTTAGGGGTAACTAAAAAAATATAAAGAACCCCGATATAGATTTTGTGTTGTGTTAGCTTATTTCGCCACTGTTCACGTCCTTTAATGAACTTGTATCAAGAAATCAGTCACAAGATATCTGAAAAGTAAATAATACTTTTTATTTAATTAATACAAAAATATAAATCGGAGTCCTAACTATGAGTTTACAGCTTCTCAACTATACTACTATACTCGTTACCGTCTCTGTAAATTATTCGTATGAAAACTTTGAACACCGCCTCTGTTGGTAACTGAGAGAAACACATTTTTACACCAAAAGTGTCATAGATTTCGACACGTAACTTCTCGAACATAATCAATATCAATATCATAATAAAGGCTCAAAACGTAATAAAACAGTAACAATAAATGAAAGAAAATAAAAGAAAAATCTATTCTGTCATAGCTCGCTTATTTTGCCATTTTAAATTAACCTAACACACTTTAATAGGTACAATTTGAAACACGTAAATGTGCATAAGCAAGGAAACATAAAACAAGAAAATTAAAAGTTTTAGATATCCAAGATCGCATTATTCTTATTATTGTAGGTGGTCCTTTTCTAAAAAGGAACGCACATCTTCTGTGCACGCCTATTACTAAGATTTACGATATGCAGCACGATTCCTTAAACAACTTGCTCGGAAAAAATAGACAAGGGCGGTTAGATTATGGGTTCTATGGTTCTGTATCTAAAATGTCAGTACAATGGTTAAAACTAATATTCACATAAATTTAAATGACTAATGTAGTTTTAGTTTGGATCACAATAAATAAATAAAATGGAAATCTAAATATGAAATGAAATTTATAAAAAAGTTTTTAATATACAAAACATGAAAGACATATCAGAAAAAAAATAGATAAAGGATCCTGAATTTTTGCCGGTTTGTCTTCTCTCAGACTGTGCAATATATTAGATGAAATATTCACTGTTATATAAGGAATTAATTGGTAAAAAAACTGAAATCCGATGTATTTTTTGTGTTGTCTCGCATCAGTAAGTTTATCCCCAGCCTACCAGCTAGAGCTTAAAATATCGTTACCATCTACAAAACGTTTATTTCTTACATCCAGAAATCCTATTACCTGGTTTACCTTTGATATTTAGTGTTTTCGTTTCATATTATACAAGATTACATGATAAAAATTGTGAAGATCTTTTCAAACAATACAAAACCCTGGTCGTAATAAATAAATCTTTCGCACTTTCGAGTGCGAAACCAAGTCGACACCTGGAAACCGTAAAACATCTACTTATTCTAAAAAAACTTCTCTGGATCTAAAAAAACACTTATTCAATAAAATCAGTATTAAAAAATTAAAATTATAAAATTGTACATTATATATTTTTATCCTACTACATTATCCATCTATTTATTTATAAAAAATGGAATCTCCATTTCAGGTGATCATCATATCAATTCTGAACGGATTTATCAATTTTGTTTATTCTATTTTTGTTGCGTTTTTCATTATAAGGAAAAGGTTCTTATGAAAAGATAAACCTGAAAAATTGCAGAGAAAGTAGAAAAAAACAATGCTTTAATCCATAGAAATTATTAGTAACTTAATGTCCAGCGATAAAAAGTTCGCCGGTTCAACTCCTTATTATATAAAACGATTTTTTTATGGTATTAGAAGGCAAACAAGCAGACAGATTTCCTGATGGTAAGAAATTCACGCCGCCTATATACACCAAAGGTGGTAATGGTGCGTTGCCAACCTGAGGCCGGGATGTTAGGCCTTGGGCAAAAGTAAGTTTACCCTCCAAACCGGAATTAATACGTGAATAACGTTATGGCGGCAGGAATAGGTAAGGCGGTGGGTGAGTTGCTGCGAAACTCTACCACCTAGTCAGATGTCACGGTGCTAGTGACGGTAAGCCTATGCTCGTCTTTTACGAGCTGCCTGGCTAGAAGGCAGATGGTCTATTTTGCAAAGGAGCCCGGACCAACACGGTGAAAGTTATTCAAAGTTTTTTGTTTATACGATTAAAAGGTGAACAAGCACACGTTTTTGTGGTTAAAAATACGAGCGGTATGAAGACAGTATAGGAGCGTTATAAAACAGACGCTGGGATGTACATAAACCACCAGTATACGTTTACTGGTTACCTTACCCTCCGCACTGATATACCATAGACACCCATGCGACCGAATCGTCACAAAACTACACAGACTTGGTCACGATGGTAGTGATAAAGTAACGCTCGTACAATATAAGTATGTGCAGGCATTCATTCCACTTTTATTCCTCAAAGGATTCCGGACCAACGTTCTCTGCATTTATTTAACGAGAAAGAACGAAAATTTCATGCTAGGGGAAAGAATCTAAACGATACCAAAAGTCAGTTATGAACCCCCATATCTCACCCTAACCTGCCCTGACATGACTTCGGCGATATTATATTTCAATTTGACATTTTCACACGTATGATGGTCTTTAGCTTTAGACAAACAGTTCGATGGTGGAATGATAAGATTTTTATTATTCTTAAACTGGACCGGAGTGCGTATTGCAAGGGTATACAATGTTTGAGTAGCTTCAATTGCTGTAACTATTGCTGTACTATGGAACAAAAAGTTATTACCAAATATTTAAGACGTTTTTCTCACCATATGCTGTGACTTCCACCTAATATTAAAAATCTGTAAAACGTATGCACTTAATATCTCTGGACAAATTACACAAATTGAATCTAACCCCAAAAGTAAGCAAATTATGTGGTTGTGTTATGGGTGTCAGTCAACGAAACTAATACATAGAAATACCTAAATAGATACCAGAATAAATTTAATAAGCACCTAGACCCAGACAGATGCAGACATCTAAATGGTTATCACACAAATGTCTGCCCCCGTCAGGAATCGAACCCGAGCCTCGTGGCTAGTCAATATAGTTAGGCGTGTTCGCTAGCCACTCGATCAACGAGGCGGTCAAATCCAGTACTCTATTTAAATTATGCGCTTCGACTTTACACCTTTTACTCTATTTACACTTTATAATTTTATTTTTAAATTGGGTGACCTAATCTAAATTTAAGCGAAATGCTTAATTATGTAATAACAACTTTACATTTTATACTATTTTCTTTTTATATTTTATATAAATATTAAGTTGCGCATAATTTAAATAATACTACTGTACATTACTTTAGTATTTTTTTCAATAATTTTTTCAATGAAATTGCTTAATAAATGAAAAAAACTGCAAATAGTTTTAAATTGTTACAAATACAAAACCATATTAGAATAATTATTATCAACTTGTCATAGGAAAAACAGGAGTGCATTAACTGCACGTGCATCTTGCATGTTTTATGAAGTGTTTCATATTCATAGTCGAATTCGTGATGTGACGGCCCTTATAGATATTAAAAAATCATTTATTTAGAAGTTAATATTCGTCTTCGTAGAGAGACTCCGCGATTACAATAGAAAAATCAGGGTATTTATTAAACTAATTAATTTAAAGAACGGAACCCTAAAATTTGAAGTCGCCATTTTATTTACGATCTCTTACACTGAGTGGTGCGTAACCAAGTTAAGTATAACGTAAACTATTCGCCTCTTACGGGATAAACGGAAACAGAAAAGTGGATTTATCTAACTTTGGATCTTTTAATTTAATGTTCTTGATTCTTTTAAGTTTCTGACTTTGAAATGTTTTAACTTAATCAAAAACACATTTTAATAAATAATTAAAATTACTCAAATAAATTGTTAACGTCTTCCTTTAAATAATCTAAACAAAAGCGACTGTATTCACCAACATTGTGACGTCGGTGATAATTTTGTGACGGCTTGCTTGGATTGGAAACACCGCTTTAGCTATGTTTGTATGCCACCTGCCATCACATTAAATAAATAAATATCAACAAATTACATAAATTGATCTAACCCCAAATGAAGCAAATTACATGCAGTACAAGCATATAATTTGACAACCTACATTGATACTGTGTATTTCGGTGTGGAGTATAGGGTCAAACGGGAACAAGAATCAACATGTGCGATGAACCAACAATCTTTCGCTCTATCATGATCATGATCGATATACAGGTTGCAGTTTTATGAAATACTAGATGTTGTTTCTGGTTATGCCTGTGATATATGGCTTTAGAACCGAACAGAGTTATACCGAGATAAAAAGTAACACATAGCACTATTGGTACTCATTCTCCAGTTTCTCTAGCTCTACTCACAATAATCATTCCAAAAACTTGTTTCGTTGCGCCTTGAAAATAAGCCCAAGAACTAACAAGCACTTTCGCACGAATAAAAATAAGTAGGTATTACATTTAGATTTTAGTAATTATATTCAAAATTCCTACTTTTTATTTTTTTTAAATCCAAATTAAAAGATAGGCGTTTAAAGTTTGACGTGTATTTATGCGTGGCATCAGAGCTTTTGAACGCCCGGACCGATTTTAATGCGGATTTTTTTGTTTGAAAGCTGAAGTGATTCAGAAGGTTTTTAGCTATATAAAATTTAAATTTTATTGAGGGTTATTAAAAACATTTAATTTTAGTTCGATGTTTACTTTCACGTTCGCCAGAAATAATTTTACTTGTATAGTTAGTCTCACTAGGTAGTAGACTCTTGTAGCGTTACTGCTGCCTTATTCATGCTACCAAAGTATTAAAGCTAGACGTTGTCGTATTTCGGTTGCTAGGATAGGGTGGTTGATAAACTAAAAGCCTTCCAGCTTTAATTTGGCAACCTACCGTTAACATTTTGGGTTATCTATGAGTTTTATTTTCATATGAGCTATCAGTGAACAACCATACGGATATTTTGATCAAAAGAGACAACCGTGACCTATAGACATCATAGAAAAAAAGTATCTTCACGCCCATATCCCCGAAGCGGTAGGCAGAGGCACAACCACAGCACCCACGAATAGCCGAAGACACGGGCACATATCCAATCCCGAGCAACGTTTTTTTATTAGAAAATTGGAAAAACCTAATTTCCTTTTTGTTGCCCGATCTGGGATTCGAATCCGCAACCTGATGCAGTCAAGTCCAATAACTGAACCGCTAGACACAGGCGACCACATCATAGAAGTAATAGACTATACAGTGGCTGGGATGTTAGGCTAATTGTACAAGTCGACCGGCTACTCAACCCTCCGGACTGGAACATGGTTGAGTAATTATGGCAGCAGGAATTGTAAAGACAGTGGATGCTTATCCGTGCAAGTTGCCGCTTAGCACTCCAGCACCAGGTTATAATCTATTTAATCAACGAGTATGTTCACCCTTTACAAGCTGTCTAGCCGAGAAGCAGATTGTTAATTTTACGTAACAGTAGTAGTAATTTTACTGGTCGGGTAACAAGGAATATCTATTATGTCTATTCCTTGTTGTATGCTTGTGTCTGTGTCTATTTTTTATCACCAAGAAATACATTTTCTTGTTTACCTTCAAACTAAATAATCTTAAAAGTAGTATTTTTCAATAACTCCCGAGAAAAATAAATAAGTTCCCCGTGGTGGTCCAGGCTCCTTTGCAGAATAGACCATCTGCCTTCCTGTGTCAGGCAGTTCGTAAAAGGCGAGCATAGGCATACCGTCACTAATACCGTGACATCTGACTAGGTGGTATAGTTTCGCAGCGACTCGCCCAGATTGGTGCCACCGCCTTACTTATTCCTGCCTTTTTTTTTTTTTTTTGGAATGA
>NJDC01006562.1:59928-81997 GCA_002245475.1 Calephelis virginiensis | reverse complement strand
AAATGAAAAATATTTTTTAAAAAATGTCTAAATATATTCCGTACAGAATTTTTTAGGCAATCTATTTAATTAAAAATAGATTTGTTTACATTAAATATAATTTTTAATATAAAATAAAATATAAAATGATTATATTCAAAATTATATTTAATATAACCAAATTTATTATAAGTCCAAGCTACCAAGGTAAAAAAGAGAATTACCTCCGAATTTTTTGAACCTGCATCGATTTACATCAAACTTTGGAATAAGCTTATCTTACCCTTATCTTCAAAATCTACCCTATTCCTACATGTGCAAATTACTATAAGAGGTGAAAACTACATCTTTTTGCAAAATTTCAATAACATTATAAGTATAATCATTTAATGAGTAGAAAAGAACTTATGGGTTAATTAAAAGTTGCTTATTGCTTCAATACGATATTTATGATTTTTTAACTGTTTCATGTATTTCACCCCAAAAAAAGTTTTTTTTGGCCGTATCTCGGTAAATTTTCAAGCTATTTAGTGGCTCAAAACGTAGTTTTAAAGGGAATTTTATAAGCTATAAATATATTCAAGTTTTACATTTTTTAAGCCCTTTCAAAAAAATTCGAAAATAATTTTTCGACTTCAAAAAATTTTTTTTTCGAAATTATGGATTTAAAATCGTTCAAACTGTCACAAATCATTGTAAGTACGTAAATAAAGTAAATTAACCATGAATTATCTTTTAATTGCAATTTGGGTACTATTGCCAAGGGTGAAATTGAGTTTTTTTGTACAAAAAAAATATAGATAGATTTTGTTTCAGCCATAACTCTCTTAGTTTTCATGCTAGATTTTTTAATAACCCTCATTTTAAAGCATTTAAAATGAGGGTTAGTTACCCCCAGGCAAAAAGCACCCATCGTGATAGGGTAGATTTTGCTTTTTTGAGGTATTCCCTACATCCTGTCAAAGTTTCATGAAAAGCAATGCAGGTTCAAAAATTCGGAGGTGAAAACCTTGGTAGCTTGGATTATATACCATATGTTTCATTATATTTTTAGCTCGGTGGAAGTCGATGTAGATTCGGATCTACTACTACAGAGGTTCCCAAACTTATTTCATGTAACGCCCACTTTGAAAATTAGTTGTTTTGTAGCGCCCCCCCCCCCTCGTTTTTTTCTTGTCAATAACCTCAATAACATATTTGTTGCGCCTAGTTTAAAAAAAAAACATTTTTTACATTTTTTTCAAGATTTATACCGCCCCCCTCTAGGCTTCCAGCGCCCACAAGGGGGCGTTATCGCCCACTTTGGGAAAGGCTGTACTACTACTACAAGTTTCATATGAAAACAGATCTATAAACTTTCTCTTAAACAAGCGAATTAGAAATCCGCCAAGACATGATTTATTTCTTTAATATTTCTTACAACGACAGGACCACCATCTGCATCAAGCTAAGAAATTAACGCACAAATGAATCATAAGTTTTTAATTAAAAGACGAATCCTGATCATTTTCTAACTTATCTGGTGAACGGGGTGCTAAAGATTTTTTGAAAAAATTAAATACGAGAGGATTTTAAAACGAAACGCTTTTTAGCCCCCCGTGTTGGTAGACCATGTGTTCCTCTGCTTGACAGTTCGTAAGACGCGAGCACATGTTAATATATAAATCAAGATCAATGGAGACTGAGTATTGTGCAGCAGCTTGAACGAAAGGGGAACTACCACCTTACCTGTACCTGCCACCTTAATGACTATGTCACGTTATGCCCCCAAAGGTAAAGACTCTGCCTCCCTGTGCCAGGCAACTCATAAAAGCCAGGCATAGGCTTACCACCACTAACACCGTGACATCTGACTAGGTGGTAGAGTCTCGCAGCGACTCGCCCCGATTGGTACCACCGCCTTATCTATTCCTGCCGCCATAACGTTATTACGTGTTCCGGTTCTGAGGGTAAGGTAGCCGGTAAACTTACTTTTGCTCGAGGCCTAAAATCCTGGCCTAAGTTTGGCAACGCACCATTTTCATCTTTGGGGTCTCTAGGCAGCGTGGATTTCTTATCATCAGCTTGTTTGCTTTCATAAAATAAAGTGTAGCCAGTAGACTGTCATAATAGGCCTGGCCTGGCCTGAATACATAATTTATAGATATTTCAGTTCGGAGGGTACGGTAGCCGGTTAACTGACCTCAGGACGCGCCTGTAACATCTATATTGTATATAAGCCACGGTTGTCTCTTACCACCAGGGCAACCGTATCCTTGTTCGCTAATCACAATTAAGTGTTATTGGTCTAATGATCCTTCAATAAATGTTAAATGCATATTGCGTCGAGAGTCTCTGATGGAGTGTCTGCTTTGGAGACTCTGCATTGGGAAGCGCGATGGAGAATTTGCCTTGCAAGGTTTTTCAGACAAGTTTAACGCCACCGATAAGGCACAGGTATAGTGCCAGAGACTTAAAAGAGTAAATGCTTTGTACGTGTGCGTGATTTGTTTATACTATAATTATTTGTATGTTAAAAATATATTAAAGAAGATACTACTGTGAGCTTTTCGTTTACATACTTTAAAA
Organism: Calephelis virginiensis; assembly: GCA_002245475.1. Classification (NCBI taxonomy): domain Eukaryota; kingdom Metazoa; phylum Arthropoda; class Insecta; order Lepidoptera; family Riodinidae; genus Calephelis; species Calephelis virginiensis. The sequence continues at coordinate 79,450 of NJDC01006562.1, read as the reverse complement.
TCGCCTCTGTGGTCTAGCGGTCCGGGTGTTGGACTTGACTGCATGAAGTCCCGGGTTCGAAGCCCGGATCGGCAAACAATAAGAAAATTGGATTTTTCCAATTTTCTAATAACCTATCACATTGTGGGACTTAGTGTCTTCGGCTAGTCGTGGGTGCCTTGGTTGTGCCTCTGCCTACCTCTTCGGGGATATGGGCGTGAAGATACCTATACTTTAAAATCTAAAAGTTTTTTTTACAAATAGAAGTCATTATGAAACACATTTTTACCACCCATCTTAGTTTCTTTTCGTTTTCTTGGTTTTCAATTTATCATTAACTGATTAGTATACGAACAAAACCCCATATTTTTGGCATTAGAAATTGTCAACTGGCTGACCAAGAAGCATCTAGGTTCTTTTCTAAATGTAACTATGAACACTGAGTTTTGTTTTTAAATGAATCTTCTCCTGGCAATAACTAATAAAAAAATCATGAGTATAAATGTGATGGCCAAGGGAATTTTTTTTTATATTATTTAATGATCATATAAAAAGTAAGCATTTATTATATTCAGCAATATAGGATGATACATCTTTGACTAAAGGAATGCTGTATTGGTATAATATAGGTGATAGGAAAAAGTCAGACAACCAGTAGCCATTATAATCCTCTATGTCGTTAATGTAAGATTAAAAGGAATGTATAAATAGAGTTTCATATAAAGTTGTATAAAGTTAACAATAAATTAACTTGTACAGGTAGATAACTATAGAAGGTAGGACGGAAACAAAAATTGCGGGCATTTGTCAAAGTCCCCCACGGAAATGGTGCATAAATAAAGTCCAGTTAAAAAAATATGCGAAGCTCCTACCATTGCTTTCACATTTTATAATCGAGTTCTCTAATTTTAATTTAAGATGAAAGTTAACTTTAAACATATAAGTATATCTCAATACGTTGTTTCATGTTTTTTTTATGATAGTGGAAGGCAATCAAGCAGACGGATTTCCTGATGGTAAGAAACGCCGCCTAGAAATAGCAAAGTTGGAAATGGTGCGTTGCCAACCTGAGGCCGAGTCGTTAGGCTTCGGACAAAAATAAGTTTACCGCCTAAACTACCCTCCAAACCGGAACACGTCAACGGCAAGCATTGGACGATATGGTGACAGGAATAAGTAAGGCGTTGCTTGGCTTAGCGCGCTAATGATGTTAATCTACTAGGTTTAGTTCCTGATAGAGGCGGCAATTTATATCATGATGACTTTGTGTATATTTCTGTGTTTATTTTAATGAATGGAAATTAAAATAAAAGTATCTTCACGCCCTATCTCCGCAGAGGTAAGCGAAGGCACACAACCAGGGTACCCACGACTAGCCGAAGACACTAAGTCCCACAATGTGATATGTAGCATGCCTATTGCCAACCCGACATATATCCAATCCCGGATAACATTTTTTTACAAAAACATTGAAAATACACATTTTTTTATTATATTTATTGCCCGACCGGGGATCGAACACAGGATCTCAAGAAGTCAAGTCCGACGCCGGACCGCTATGCCACATAGATTATCACACGGAGATGATTAGTACTTAGATATTAACGAGCTTCGAGTAGGTAATCGAGAAATTTTCACAAAATTGAATACTATGGCGCCATAAAATAATACACTATTCAAAGTGAGAAATATATTTATTACAATAGTACCATGCATATATTATTATAAAATGTCTTGTATAGCAAGAAGAAAATTGTGTTTGGTTTATACAAATAATTAATCCCGTTGCCGCAACTAGTTCCATTTCTGTATGTATGATAGCAAGTTCGACATTTCTTAGGACAAGGGTCTTACTACGTAAGTCTGAGTTAATGTTAAATCTAAATAATTTTACGTGAAACAATAATTATAATGTACCTTAAAGCAAGGTCAATTTAAGAGATCACATTTGACAAATGTCAATCTTACAGAAATACATATCAAAGTAAAACATAAAAATGCATTTTTTGACATAAGCTTAATAAATGATATGTATTTTGAAAAGAATAAAAGCTTAAAAAAAGAAAAGGGCCTTCAAGAAAAGAGCGTACTCATTTCTTAAAGGTCGGCAACGCATCTGTGATACTCCTGGTGTTGCGGATAGCCGTGGGAAGCGGGGATCACTTTCCATCAGGTGACCAACTTGCTCATTGCCTCCTCTTGTATAAAAAAGCAAATCTGTGATACAAACTTAGAACATTGAAATGATATCACTAGAAAGACATGGTGTCAAATATCGATGAACTGTCAAATGTGATCTATTAAATTGTTCCTGTCTTAGTTTTTTTTCCTGCTTTAGTATACGAAGTTGAAAAATTTGAGGTTATCTTTAACCTTTTATCTTTTTAATATACGACTATAGAAGATTATGTACAAAATTACCAACACACACATTTCATGTTTTTGGAATAGTGAACATTTTAAATAGGACGATTGTTAGTTGTCGAAAATCGTGTTCCTTTAGTAAGAGTCATGATCTACTGCACATTTCAACAAAGTAAGCCATAAAATTGGGCGTAAAAATAGCCGGTAATAACGCTGTCTGAACGTCTGTGCAACGAGTTACATGAACATTGCTGCTAAATATATTGGTATCAGTATATTTTGAAATAAGTGGATTGATAATTACCAATACAGTAATTGATATTTAAAGTTGTTTGATTGGAGTTTCAATACTGAACATCCAAAAAGGTACTTTTTATCCATCTGCAAAAGTTCAAAAATTAAAAAAGTCTAAAGGGACAAATACTACTCGTAAAAGGGATTGGTAATGGTATTTTAGCTTGACTGTATGATGTGTTTGATATTTTTTACATTAGCGATAGCGACATTTTTTTTGACGTGACAACGTCTTATAATTCGATAGAGCCGGCTCCACTGCATGACACTAAATACAGGATAAAAATAAGAAAGGGGGTGGTGTCATTCATACCTAGAAATAGTTGCAGTAAAACGACAAAAAGCCGACACAAATTATTTTACTACCACGTTGCATTTTAATATTTTTAAAGTTATACTTCTTTTGGCGCGTTAGGAAAAAATGATGAGGGTAAATTTTTACGATGCGCGTGTACACCGTCACGAAAAACCGACATGATGAAGTAAGCTATAGATAACATTTTAGTTTTTAAAAAGATTTTTATCTTATTACGCCGAAAAAGTATAACTTCTAACGCGTGTACATAAGTACCAACACACTTTTTTTTCCAAAAAACAACTTAGCATTGTCAGATGGTTCTACACATACCTTTGACTAATAGTTTTCCCACTGATAAATTTGAGTTATACCAAATAATTCATACATTTTAATAACGAAACAACAGAAGCACCTCGTAATCATCATCAACCCTGTCTAAAAGTAACAAACTTACAAAAAAGACATACAATCGAATTTAAAACCTCTTTTTGTAAGAGTTGGTTGATGTAGGTATGTCTACACTAGCTGTAGCTTCATCCGCGTTTTCACAAGAACCCGTTGTGCAATCAGGATTAAAAGTAACCTTTAAGTTAATTGGCTCAAAAATTCGAGCGTGAACATACATAAATACTCACAAACTTTCGCATTTATAACACTAGTAGGATATTTTCCAAGCAGTCTCATAAAAACGTAGAACACATGGGTATTTCATTACCCCTGAAAACTTATCAACAAAGCACCCATCTAGATTTAATTAAAGAAATGACAATAAAACCATTAGACAATTGTAACGAGCCGTCATCGTTCCCGTAAAAAACCGCCATGGGACAAAATGTGACAAGCGTACCGTAATGAACGAATGAAACCACCTCTTGATTGATTTATGGCCAGTGCCGACACGGAGGTCCGACGACATGCACGTGTCGACTTTTAATTAATTCACTGATGCACGATATGTTGACAAGGGGCAGTTTTGTAGAGTGGATCCGAAGATCGGTAAAAATACAAACCACCAACCGTCCTCCGTTCTGAAAGCTCCAGATGCCAGAAATTCTATAGAGCTCTAGAGAGAGAGTACAAAGAGCACTTTTTTCTTAGTATGTGAAATAAGCCGAATGGATGCTAACCCACAGATTATTTTCAAGATCAATGCTCCTGAGATGGCATTGGCGCTTACGTGTCTTAAACTCTCTTGCTCATCAGGAGTTGTGCTAAGCTCACAGAAGACCGATTCGATCCTCAAATAGGGCGACTGCTCGCAACTGTCCAACTACTGACCTAAAGCCGTAACTTCCTTGTTTAACAACACAGTGAAATCTGTAATTATTTGGTAGTTCTTGGTTCACTGATTAGCACCAGCTATTAAGTGATCTAATTTAATCGACGCTCATCGGAGCCTAAGCAGTTGAGAGCAAGGGGAAGAGTAGGCTTTTAGTTTGGACATAGAGAAGGCTTTTGATCTAATTTGGCCCAAGACAGAGGGCATTTCTTTTAAAACTTCCGAGAAATTAATCAAATGGATAACTGTGTGTGTAACTCTGTCGCTTGATCCCGAAGACATTTCTTGCTTCTTGTAATACCTTTGTGGACAGAGTCACTAACAGCGATGTTTTTAAACGGAATGGCGTTTGGAAGCTCAAAGATAAAAATGTTTTTATTTTTATTAGGTCCATAATTCATCTGTAATACTTCTGGTGTTGCGAATATCCGTATATATTTAAATCTCTTACCTGCAGACGACCCACACACCCTTTACATCTTTTCTATAAAATAAAATGTCTAAAATGGGTAACATAACTTACACAGATAATTCTTTTTTTTTAAAAAAAGCAGGCAAACGGTTTTGTGATCTGGCTTAGACGTACTCGTAGATTATAGTTATAGCAGTTTACCGATTACCGTCTAAACCAATACGATTATGGCAAACATACACTTTAGACAGCAGAAACAGGCAAGGAAGTACCAAATTGTATGAGCTGCTGTAACTTTACTACTTAGTACTAGTTCAGAGCTATTAGACCTATTGATAGCCTTTATGTAAAATAAAAGGAACCCATTTAGAGAAAAGCTCAGAGAAATATTTAAACCGTTAGTTCTTAGTTTATTTAAGAGGATCTAATGTACCAACGATGAAAAGCATTTTAATATATTTGTACCCTAAATGCAAGAAATAAAAATTATCTGTAATAAATTAAACTCGTCTTTATAAAATTAGTCATTCTTTTGTGTATCAATGTATATGTTTCTACAAGATGCCCAGTGCCGATATGGATCCCATAAATAAGTTAAAAAATGAATTTAAAGAAAACTATGTACCTAAGAAAGAGCGTTGTAAAATCTTACAATATTTAGAAGACGAACACGCTTGGGGATAGCCGCATCATAAATTGTTTCAATTTGTAATTGTTTACATGAAAGATACATAGGATATTCTTTATTGAGTATTTTAGTCTATGTTTTGTAATATGACTATTAATGTTTCATATCTGATAACATTGTGTAAAATCAATTAAAAAAAGAACAAGGCCGCTGAGTTTCTTTCATCGGATAATCTCATTCTGTGACCGCAATTTCGATCCGATGGTCGTTTATAAAACTATCGATACACACAAGTACCATATTATGTATGGTCAATTACAAAGTTCTTTTCTGATTCTGATGTCACAATTATACGATACGGTCGTCTCTTGTAGGTATTATGATTATTAGTCCAGAATAATGCATTACTAAATAACATATTCAGGAGCGTTCACAATTTTACGGCCAGATCACATTTTTAGTGAAAAACAAGTTTACGACCACATATTATCTAGGCATATTTTTCAAAAAAAAAAAATATATTTTTCAAAAGAGATTGGATATAAAGTTGTACATTACTGTTACTATCAAAAGCAGATAATAAACAGCCCAATATCATCATCATCCCTAAGTCTTGAGATCAAAAACAGAACTTCGACGTTTTGCCGCCATCTACATCTGTCCGAGTCATAACATTATAACGTCTATAACAATAAATGTTCAAATAGCAGCTAAGTGTTATTGCTATCCCGTCTTTCTTGAACATTATCATAACCATTACATTTATCTGATGCGTTAAATTTGTGCATAATAACAATAACAGAAAATTTCATCACGCAGTTTTGAAGTTAACTGTAACAGGAAAAAGAAATTACGTAATTGGAAATGACTGGCCACTTTGAATTTTATCTTGTAAAGTCTTCCGATCTATTAAAGTGATTGAAATGAAATTATCAAAATATTGAAAAATGTTTTAGTCTTTTGTAATTCTTACAAAGTATTCTTACATACAGTGGTTATTGCTGTTCCTATTTAAAGAGTTGAAATTCATAGATTAATTTTTTTACCCAGAAGAAGACATAGTTTTCATAGCTTAAAGTGACACCATGCGCCACTTACCAATCAATTTTTTTATACATTTTTGTATAAATATGATCCTGGATAAGTTACATACATAAAATGTAACCCCAAAGTAAGCAAATTATATTATGCTTGTGTTTTGGAGTTAGTCAACGATTCTAATATACAGAAATGTATTAATAGACACCATGTACATAATTTTATAAACACTCTGACTCGGAAATACAGACATAAGTGTCCGTCATTAAAATGTCTATCCTTGTCAGGAATTGAACCGGAGCGTCGCGTTTAGTCCGCGGACTTAGGAACGTACGCTAGGCCCTTGACCAACTAGGCAGTCAATTTTGCAATTATGTTTCATTTATATCATTCTATATCATATAAGTCAGTTTACGGAGGTCGTCAACATATCTTTATTATTATGTCCGCCAGTATTCGAAATAATCAACAATTTCTCTAAGTTTCTGCGCTACGCTATTTAATATAAAGAAAAATATATACTGTTAATAAAACTTCACAATTTTGAATGCAGATATTTTCTTTTTGGCAAATTCTGCGTTGTACGTACCACGATAATTAATTTAACGACAAAATTGTACTATTTGTGAAGAAATTACCTTTTTTTGTTAAACTACTTTTTTTAAAACTAGTATATACAATATCAGTTTTTAAAGAAAATTAAACTGATGGTACTTTTTCCGGTATCAATACGATTAAATCGCTATTTCTTATATATTGTACTATGATGTCTCTAAAATGATATCGACAGAAGCTTATTGACTTGTTAAATAAAGCTTACTATAGCTTAATTTCATAAACGGTTGTTTTGCACAAAAGTGGGAGAACGGTGGCAGTTCTAACTCAATAGGGTTTACCACGTTTGCCGGGGAGCTACTTTTGCTGTTCCTTCTAATGACTGATAAGGTTTGGAAGAGGTGGTAGTTTATGGTAGGTAGACCTTTTTTATGATAGAGCTCAGAATCAGATCAAATCCGAAAAGAAAGAACAAGCACATGACTCTCCTAATGGTAAGAGACAACAGTGGCTTATAGACACCATAAATGTATGTAAATACACATACACATTTAGCAAGTTTACCAGCTACCCTATACTCCAAACACAATGACAATGTGGGTTTACAGGAATAGATAAAGCGGTGGATTTGTACCCGGCAAGTTGCTGCACAAGGCACAGAACTTTGCCACCGGCAACAACCTAATCACATTTTAAGTTCATATAATAAAATATAAATAATTTCTATAAATTTAAATTATAAATAATATAAATAATTTCTATAAATTAACACAACATTACCAGTAAATTTGCACAACAATATGGTAGAATATGTTGGCATAAATAAGTATTTTCAAACAACTTTTAAGCCAAATACTCAGCAAATGAATTTTGTTTTATTTAAACTTGATAGAAATCAATAGAAGTTGTTCTTTGATGTAGCTTGAAACAATTTCATAAGATTTAGTCATTGCCACTTATGAACATAGTTCAAATAAATATGGTTTTTCTCGATACCATTTTAAGTGGCAATATTCTTAGGTCCCCACTGCTAAATACGCAATAATACTAATAATACTAATAATACTTTAAATACCCTTAGTTTTAAACAGCAAAATAGGAATTACCTACAAAAAAACATTTTGTTTAAATAATTTGCACTTGTGTCTTTGGAAATACCTATCTCCAAAGTCTGGACGATTAATTTTGATTAGCTCAGCTTGCTTGTTAGCTTACGACGTTACAAAATTATTAATCACTAGCTTGCACTCGTGGCTTTACCCGTGTATCAAAAAATACATTTTTATAAATTGTATTACCTAAATGTTATTCTGATGTATAAACCATATTCCTATGAAGTTTCATCTAAATCCGTTCAGTAGTTTATGCGCGAAAGAATAACAAACATCCATTGTCAGAAAGTTTAGCGTTTATAACATTAGTAGGGTATAAATTGTGTTAAACCTTCAAACTGCATCCACATTTTACAATATTTATCCCATTATTTTTAAAAAATAAATTTTTAAAAGCTGTTTAATTTGCATTTCAAAAATCGCCATTATTTTGACCTTGCACCAAACATATCGCTAGAAATCTTGTCGGGCCGCCTCGGTCCTTGAGACGGGCTGAACCTATTTCTAATGTCTTTCCCATTGTTGCTGATCCACTGAACTTTTGCTCGACTGGTGCAAAAATAAAGGAATCCAGATAAGCCTAGGAACGAACAAGAGCTAAAGTTAATTAACAGAAAGATAAGATTCAGAATTTATCCTTTAGCTACTTGCTCGTTAATGGGTTTAAAGTATTAAGCCGAGTAAAGTTTTATAATGACTTTTTTACTTTGTTCACTTGTGTCATGAATATTTTTTATAGAACAAGATTATATCTTAAATATTTATTAGTATGTTATCAATATATTTACCAGCTTGTCTTTTAAATCGTTTAATTTTTAACTAGGGTAAATCCAAACAGAAGGTGACATGTTTATTTTTGTGTAATTAAAAGAAAGGTTCTAGAAGAAACATTAGAACTGAGCAAGTCAAAGAAAGTGAAAAATATGTGTCATTGAAAGAGAAAGCAGAGAAATATTAGAACAGAGATTGTCTCACCGACGTAAGCATTTCTCATTATACAAGAAAAAGAAGAAGTCCTTCATTGTACAAAAGTTAGTCGTTAGTTGTTTTTTGTTTAGTTATACGAGAATAAAACTGAATTCGTTATCCAAAAATGAAAAAAATTGAATGTAGAAAAAATTAAATACCTTAGATAAATAATTTAGGGAATAACTAATGTTAGCACTCTATTCTAACAATGTTCAGCATTTTATAAACGTTATTTAAAATCAACGTATTCTGAGGAACGATATTCAACATTATTATTTATTACTCATGTTATCACTAGTCCATCAGTCCTGTTTATAAAATCCATTAAGTATACACATACATATCTTCACACCAAGTCTATCCCTTTAAGCAGAGACTATCACAACTTTACAGACTAGCCTAGATTATTTTGCTTTAATTACTGTTTCCATACATGCTTGTCGGTTTCGGAGACTCCTAACACAACCCTCATATACGTGAGGGATTTGGTCTCCAAATGTCAACCTATATATTACTATACTATACCTATATATTACTAACCTAACCTATAATCGGATATTTACAATCATACGCTTTTGCATTAAAGGAAATTTTGTCAATCTTTTAATTGCCATTCTTTTAACGCAAACTCACAACCCTTGTTTGCTGCAGGACAACAAAGTACTGAGTAATTTTTGCGGTAACAACACGCGGTACTGTAAAAGCATTTTACTCAGAAACGATAAGAAGCTTCCAGCATTCTAGAGACATAAAGCTTGTGAAGGACAACCATGCACTTTGAGTCAGGACTTTATAGCACAACGTCTTATTGGCCTAAAAAACCACGACAGGCTAAAACCTCCCCTCCATCTTTGAAATAAGGGTCAGTTTAATGTCTTAAATTCACCTTTAGCATTGTCTATGTTTGACAAACAAACTTAGAAATACCTTTAAAATAAATAAAATTCAACCTTAACTTCAAGTAATTTGAGTTGAAATATATTTAATTAAAACAATAATATAACATTTTCATTTTATGACAGGTTAAAACGAAAGCACTTCTTGGCCATTTGACGAGGATCAGAGGATCTCCGGTAGTAGAAACATCCTTTTCGTAGACAAAACATTTATTGGTTTAGCTTGTTTGCGGCAATTAGTCTATTATTAATAGATTCTTATATATTAATTTAAAAGCAGCCCATTTCAGATTCTCAGGGGTGCACAAATTTCTATGATATTATACGTATAAATGTTCCTCTTAAATCATTCTATCTAGGGAAAAAAGCTCATTAAAATCTGGTTTGTAGTTTTGAAGAACTAAGTATACATAGTGACATACAACCGAAAACGAATTCGCTTTATACAGTGTAGTAATTTACCACGAATTAATAAAAAGTAAAGAGATATGAATTTTAAAACCTTTAAAAATTTTTGTTATTTAATTAAAATTTCTGTAAAGCAACATTTTTTGTAACCCTGCGTATAAACATGGAATATTCTGGAAAGCGTCGAAACGACTCTTTATTTTAATTATCTCAAAATATTAAATTTTCCGGGCCGCGTTTCAGCTTTCACATGCAAATAGCGATGTGATTGCGTTCAATTATTCAAACACGTTATGTATGTCACGTGAATTATTTCATTCTGTATGTATGTTCTATCGTTATAACATTATTTTGTTATCCCCAAAATAAGATAGATGAACAAATTATATTAAGCAAGCAATGCATCGCGACTTTAGTGTTCCGGTATCGTCCATGTAGCTAGTAATAGCTATTCAATAGGTTTTACATTACAACTTTTAGACGAAAACGCACTATCGATCTAACTTGGTGATAATGCACATATGCCGAAGTCTGGAGACAAGTTTTTGTTGCAATCAGGAAATTCGCATGCCTTCATAAAAAATATTAAAAAAAAAACGATTAAACGTAACGGTTAAAATTTCGTTACGTTTAGTCGATTTTTTTTCTCAACTCTCACCCTAATACTCGTAATATTTAGACCTCTAAATACGATGTCAATTTCAAAAAAAAAAGACGGTAGTACTAATCAGGACGTGTCATCGCAAACCTTTACCACTCTTAGTCACAACCATTTCATCAGTCGTCACGAAAAACTTTTTTGATTTCAATGAAATTTGAACGTTTAACTACACGTGATCAGTTTTACTAGTTACACGACTTACTCCACCGACTAACCGCTGGGCCTGGGTTTGATTGCTGACGAAGGCACACATTTTGTAATGAACAATTAGATGAGTGGCTGTTTATTAAATTTATTATGTTTGTTGACGTATAACACAATCATATAATTTGACTAGCTGCTACCTGCGGCTTCGCCCGCGTTTTCACAGAAACCCGGTGTGCGATCGGGATTAAAAATAGCCTATATGTTAATCCAGGTCACAATCTATCTGTCTTCCAAATTTCAGACAAATCCGTTCAGCCATTCGAGCGTGAAAGAGTAACAAACATCCATACATCCATACTTACAAACTTTCTCATTTATAATATTAATAGGATTAGTTTTGGGTTTCAAAAAGTAAATAAATAAATAAGCTTACATAATTAGGTCAAGCCGTCGTATTTTGTGGCAAGAGATAGCTAACAAGCATAAGGCTATATTGATAGTAAAAAACTGCTTCCTGCGCTGTGACCTGAATCTTAGGCCAATTGTGCCAGATCACCGACTTCCAACCCTCCCGACCGGAACATGGCCATGTCATTATCGTGTCAGGATTAGGTCAGGCAGCGGACTCGTGCCAGTTGATACATAGCACTCTACTCCAGTTAGAGTGTTCATGTTGATAATGATACATGAAACCTATGCTCGCCTCTTACGAGCTGCTTGGCAGGGAGGCAGATTGTCTATTCTAGAATAGAACCCGTACCGACACTGGGAATAAAACATGAAAATAAAAAAAAATACAAAAATATTCCCTAAAACATAAAAAATAATAAATTGCCTATAAAAAAACTAAAACCTTAAGCACAAAGCATAAGTGACATTAAAATTAAGTGATAAAAATCTCTACACACTTTTTCTGAGTTTCACAAGAACTTTTAAATCCAACTACTCAGCATCATTTTAAGACAAATAGTGGTGTGAAACTTAAGATTCAAAAGTACCTTGTTAGATTGAGTTTTACACAAGTTGCGACCAGACCGAGGAGACAAACTTGTAAACCATTTACTCGGTGTTAAAAACAATCGCTGTTGCAGTGTAGGGTTAATGCAGCACTATCCCGAGCTGCGAACGGTAAACACAGCTGCTGCCACTACCAATGGAATTTCACTTACACTATCACTTTTTTGTCTTTACGCACTGTATAATATAAAATCGATATTCATTAATTATTTTTATTAAGCTTTTTAAGTATGGAAATACTATAATCTGTTTAATCGGCCGTAAGTAGAATAATCTACTAAGCATACTATCATTCATATAATATATACCTAGTAAAGATCTGATTATTAAACTAATTTAAGCAGTAAATCTTAGTGATACCTTGCACTGTGTGGCAGGATTTGTACCCATGTGTATATATGTTACCTTTTTTTGCCTCCGTCATATTAATGTTTACAAATTTCGTGTTCATAAGAGTCTTAATATCCTAATCTGAGATTGCAAACGCTCTATTGACATCTTTAGATCCTGCTGGTAAGTTTTATCATTCAGAAATTCATTTGCTTGTTTGCATTCCGATACATGAAAATCATTTTTTATTGCTTTAGTATAACGTAGAAAATCTATAAAACAGAATAACAAAGAAATACATATTTAAGAAAAACTACTGTTCTTAGAGATATACAACAATTTGGTTGAAAAGAGCTTACTTATTGCTTGTATTACCGAGTTAGTTACTTCTACCATTATCAACAGTTTTATTTTTGCATTTTCATTATCATTATTGGATTGCATATGGAATTGTCCGAAGGTAGTGTTAGAGTCTCCGAAACCGGAGATTTTTTTTATATGATATAGGAAGGCAAACAAGCAGACGGATTTCCTGATGTTAAGAAATTCACGCCGCCTAGAGACACCAAAGGTGGTAATGGTGCGTTGCCAACCTGAGGCCGGGATGTTAGGCCTCGAGCAAAAGTAATTTATGTTTTATGCTGAAATGTATGAAAAGGGCTATGAATTTAAAAGAAGTCGTGCGGTAGGGGTACTCTTAAATCTCTATATAATGCGAATTGGAAATTGGAATCGTGTATGTCATTTTAGATAATTTTGAACACAGTGCTAGCAGATTGTTAGCATTCAGTGAAAATAAATTCAACGAATCCGATAAAATATTTTTCTAATAACTATTAACTAATTGTTAATAATTGAACTATATTGTGTTCAAGAATACCTAAAATGACACACTCGATTCCAATTTCCAATATTGCATGAATCGTGCTTCGAGAGTAACCCTACAGGATTTCAACGATCGTAAGATTTGGCACTTTATGCTCTCTGCCTACCCCATAAGGGACTTTTATTACTAGTTATTACAAAATTCGCTATTTCGCGATTTACTTTGTAAGTTGATCAGTCTTTTTTTCCTACCGGGCTAAGATGCTCTCTCACGACAGACAAGTGGATATTTTTTTTCTCTAATTTGTAATAACATTTTTTGCCAAACGCAATCGATATTTTTTCTATTGAATGGCAGTACAGGTCCAATGTTACAAATGGTAGGGCCCAGATGCCTCTAGTAAAGTGCACTCCGCAGTCCGCTAAGCGAGAATGAAATGAAAGTTTTGCTCCCGTTTCGTTTATTTCGTTCGTTGCTGCGCTGTCGATTTGATTTATTGTTTTTGGTGGCTGCTCGTTGTTGTTTGAAATTTTCCTTTTGAAGTAAAATCGATTGCAATATTCGTTTATCAATAGTTGGGGCAACGAAAATAATATTTGCTTTCGAACAATCGCCCGCATATGGACGCAGTCATATTTATTTAAGTACTCATACAAAATTCTCACAATTTTATGCGTGATCTTGTTTTATGTATGAACGAACTGTTTCCTGATTATAATACGAGTAAATACATGGCACTTTATGACCAAACTGAGACTGAGATATGAAAACATTTGTTTAAGTTTAGCAACACCCGACTGGGATGTCAAATAGCATCTGATAGCAACTGATAAATCTTTTATTTGAATTTTTCTTCCTCTTTTGTTTTGTTACGTCCTATGATTTCATTTTGAATCTCTAATTTTGTTTGTATTTGTATATATAAATTTTTAAGTTATAAGTAGATAAAATTTATTATATTATTATATTTAAAATAGTGAAAGGAATTAACTTAGACTTTCGCATGTATAATATTAGTCTGGACATAATTTGATTGATTTAATCCAAAGTTAAGAATAATCGGACGATGGAAACAAAGTTTCCGCGAAGGTTACCTGTGTTCAAAGGCGTCTTTATGACGCGGTGGCTGCTCACGCAAAAGGAGACCCGAACGCATTTGGTAGTTCTGTTAAAACACGGAATCCCTTGTCAAGAAAGTAAAGAACACAGAGAGAAATGTGTCTTCAGACCGACGATAAGAAGTATAGAAACTATAAAAACATTTTCATTCATACGAGTAGGAATCATGCCTAGAGAATCCACAGGGAAAGTCTAGAAGGTTTTATCATACTGGTCATGCAAGTGTCATGCCGTGCAATGAAATATGTTTGCATGATCGTGGAGTAAGAAATATTTTTATAATCATTATGGTAGAAAACAGAAGTGTTAATTATACAATTCATAGAAGAAACAAAAAAAGTATCTTCACGCCCATATCCCCGAAGAGGTAGGCAGAGGCACAACCAGGGCACCCACGACTAGCCGAAGATACTAAGTCCCACAATGTGATAGGTGGCAAGCCTATCGCCAACCGGGCACATATCCTATCCCGAGCAACATTTTTTTATTAGAAAATTTGGAAAAAAACCAATTTTCTTTGTGTTGCCCGACCCGGGATTCGAACCCGGGACCTCATGCAGTCAAGTCCAACAACTGAACCGCTAGACCACAGATACGATAGAAGACAATTACTTCAAAAATGTCACTATAAATTGTGATATTTTCTCTCAGTAAAAGTAACTTTTTAAAAAGCTGTTAACTACACCTGCGTTTTCTTATTCGCACTTTTTTATATTTACGATGTGATAACCTCATTAACAAGATGTTATTATTTGCCACAGCTTAGTTCTAGTTTCTAAACCAGCCCGTAAAATTAACTTACAAAGGACCCCAGCCTCGGGTTAGCATCAATACCTTCGGTGTCAATAGGCGATATGCAATTCTTACCATCAGGAAATCCGTGTACTTGATTGTCTCTAAATTGACCATTCAACCTCCCTTTAGATGGTTCAATATGCTTACGATTATAATTATGCTGTCAGCACAACAAAGGTGCTATGGTAAATTATGCACTCCCATCCCGCTAATCCCGTGAGCTAGATATATAGCAGGAATGCTGTTTGTTCATATCATAATATTGTAAAGACGAAATATTTGATTCTTTGTTTGCATTAGTCTCATCGAAGTCTCTTCGAGACAATTTATGTTTCTAAAAAAGCCTCAACCTAACCTAAAAAAATAACTGAAAACTTGGTCGTGTTGGTTCGGGCTCGTTTGCAGAATAGATCATCAGCCTTCCTGTGAAGCAGCTCTTAAAAGGCGAGCATCTATCCTACCGTCACTAATACATCTGATCATGGGACATCTGACTAGTTGGTAGAGTTTCGCAGCGACTCACCCAGATTGGTACCACCGCCTTACCTATCCCTGGCGCCATAACGTCCTGACGTGTTCCGGTTTGGAGGGTAAAGTAGCCGGTAAACTTAATTTTTCTCATGGCCTAACATCCCGGCCTCAGGTTGGCAACGCACCATTAATACCTTTGGTAGGCGGCGACAATTTCTTACCATCAGGAAATCCGTCTGCTTGTTTGCCTTCCAATATCATAAAAAAAATTAAACCAATTAACAAAAAAAAAAACAACATACCTATACTAGTAACTTAAACTAACAACATAAAGTCAAAACAATTTAACAAAAAATAAGAATAAATTATCTCAACTAAGTCCGAAGCAGTTTTAAGTAAAGTAACATTACATACCGTTACGAATTTTTAAATTCCTGAAAATAAATCACCAATCGTCACTTGGTGTTGTAGATTTACCTGAAACAAACGTACAAGAACATAAATACAATGAACATTTTACAAACGTTTTTACTGAAAATAAAAAAAATTAAGCAGTTAGTGATATCCTTTATTAAGGATATCACTGATTCTCGAAGAAGTCGGCAGTGGCATAACCAGGGCACCCACTACTAGCCGATACACAATAAGTTTCACAACGTGATAGGTCGCAAGCTTAACGCTTTTACTTTTCTAAATTAAAAATCGCCTATAGGCGGCGTAATTACTTGTTATCTCGATATCTGTTTCCAAATATTTGTAACAACATAAACGTTCAAAAATATCAATTTGAATATTTTGGATTCTATAGCCTTTTGTACGTTATAGGTATGTTACAGCTTTCTAGAAATAACATAATATTCCTAGTTCAACTTCTTAGCAACGAGTTTTCCCTTGAAATAGATCCCTTTGAAATTGAGTTACGCTTTATATACGTAAATGCTCCCTTTGGAAAGCAAAACTTTTTCGAAAACATAAAAACTTGAAGCAAATTTGTAAGTTTTCATTACTTCCAAAGAAACTTGTGCTTTGAATATTTCTTTAGATTTTTATGAAAATTTAATTCATTATACAAGTGTAGCCACTGCGCCCTATTCCGTTCATGATAAAATATTATTTATATTTAACTAGCTGTTGCCCGCTGCATCGTTTGTGTATTAATTGCTATTGCCTATTTATCCCACTCTCGAAAATCCATTGAAATGTCAAAATAAAAATTGTCTATGTCCTTATCAATGTGCTTATGTTATGTCTATGCTACGACGTATTACAATTAGTTCAGCCGTGTTGACGTGCAAACAGTTTAGGATATCATATTATTAAAAGTTGTCACAAATACCTTTAATTCCAATTATTTTTTTATATATTCATTAATAACAATATACCTGTTTATACGAGTTTCTACAACAATACTCATGATAATAGATACTAATAGTCACAAGATGTTTTAGAAAGATTTGGGTTTGATTCCTAAAAGCTACTAACATTTCTACTATTTTGTTTGCATTTCTGTCCATTTATTAAATTTGTAATAGCATTGGCTAACAACCACCATAACTCGAGCTTATATTTAATTTGTTTACTTTGGGGTCAGATGAACAAAACAATTAACTTTAAGATATGTATTTATTTGATTATGCTTTAAAAATAAAGTAACACCAATAAGGCTATTTAAAAGAGCAGAGTGTTATAGCCAAACTGGGATGTTGGGATGTCATGTTAAAACCTTGTTACGTTTCCCTGTTAGTAACTCTGCTTTCTATTCTCAGTCATTCACTGTTCGTGCTGTTAAGCTGTGGAATGTTTTACCTGATAAAATTCGGGCCAGTGAAACATTATTTGTCTTTAAGAAACTACTAAAAGGGCACTATCTCTCACAAATTTGTTTTTTTTAATCGTCGTCTGTTTTTTCTTTGAATTTCTAGTTACGTATATAATTATGTATACTTATATATGTGTTCATTATCTACGTAGGTTTATGTTCATGTATATCGTGTATATGTTTATGTATATATTTACATACCTGTTTATATATATTTATTATTATTTGGTTAAGTATTTCATAGTCAAAAAATCGTGTATCTACACTTGTCTACGTTTATGTTTGTTTCTGTTCTTCCTTTTTACGGGTCAGCTGGTAGAAATCTCTGTTGCTGGAGATAAGCTCGCCCATTGTACTGTATTATATTTATGTTCATGTTTGTGATAACGTTTTGTGTACAATAAAGATATTATTATTATTATGTTTTCGTTGTTTCACACTACATATCACTTAAACAGCTTACAATTTTAAAAAAACGGGTAAGACTCCGGGAGCAGCGATGGAAGTGAAAACTTGAGTATTATTACAATACATTTATTTTGAAATGGTTAGAGAAAAATTTTGCACGAAGTGCTTTAATTTTCAATATAAACGAAAATTATACACTAATAATTAAGTCGATTTCGATTGAGAACAAACAGTCATTACTAGAGACCGGATAATATGCAATTGCATATTTTCATGATAGCCTAATAGCCTGATATGTAATGACCCATTACATATCAGGCTATCAGGAGGATCTTCAGGCTGCGTCCTAGCTAGTTGCGCTGTTCCTCGCTATGAGCTAGCTTGAGCATAATATACTGGCGGACAAAATAAAAGTCACATGAAAAGTATGAAACACAACAAACAGTGAAAGGAACATTATACTCTCACTCCGTTCTACGAATTGTCAATCAGTAGGGTTACTCTTGAATCTCGATATCATGCGAATTGGAAATTGGAATCGTATATGTCATTTTAGGTACTTTTGAACACAGTATAATGGGATTATTAACATTTAGTTACAAATAAATTCAACGAATAGGATAAAATAATTTACTATTTACTATTAACTAAATGTCATTAATTCGCCAGAATTGTGTTCAGGTGTACCTAAAATGACATATTCGATTCCAATTTCCAATAATGCATGAATCGAGCGTCGAGAGTAACCCTACAAGTCACTTGTTCTGACGCGAATTAAGAATTTAACATCTTTACCCATTAACAAAAATTGTACAATGCCGCTAAAGAAGTTTTCAAGAACCAGCATTCACTTTTCATACTAAGCGGGGCCGAAAATCAACATGGTTGTCACGCCCGTACCCCGCATCGTCTAACAACACCTTAAAAAATGTCAAAACAAAAGCAACGTTTCCGCTAAATAAATAAACCATAATCCGCTAACTTAAATAAATGAAGCGGGAAATCTTAATGCACCTAACTTCCGATTGTTTATAAATAATCCTGAATCCCACTCAAAAATATCCTTAGAACCATCATAAGAATCCAACCACCGTAAGATGAACTCTTTAAAGATGTAAGACTTAAATGAAAATACAAAGGTTCAAAAACTGTAGATAGTCCAAGCAATTTTGGTACTTACATGGCCATAAATACATTAGGATCACTTACAAAGTATTTTAAACTCAAAGTGAATAATAAAGCGCCTAATTTCAAAAGTGTTAAGGTTGGTAATTATGTGATTTTATTTACAATAGGCGCAAATACTTTGCAAGATTCAGTAGCTTTTAAACATATGTTGAAAGAAGTCGACAGGCAGCTATCAAGATGTTCTAATAGGCGTATCGTATGCCAGAAATAATTTACAAATTGCTCTGCGAGAGACTTATTCCTGTATCCTTGTGTTACGGTTTGATGTTTAACTATTCGTTTGAAACATTTGTTATTGGTTATTTAAGTCCATACACTATTTATGGGGTATTATTAATTAGTTTGGCTTACAGTTAAGATGTCATAAATTAGGTGTAATAATAGAACTATAAATTAACTATGACATATATCACGTGCTTGTTATTTTTATATGGGATATTAATAATTATGGGATTTTATCACATGCGATCTAAATTTATGGTCCCGAGATTCCATGATTACTTGTCATG
>NJDC01006562.1:35820-59866 GCA_002245475.1 Calephelis virginiensis | reverse complement strand
CCAGGTACCAACATATATCCACATTCGCATTAAATATATGTTTTTTAACTCCCGACCTAACACGAAGGATGTTTCAAGTTTGACGTGTCTCTCTAGGTGTGTGTCTGTCTCTAGTATCGTAGTTCTTCAATTGATAGACGGATTTTGCTGCGGTATTTTTGCATGAAAGCTGACATGATCGAAATGATTCTTAGCGACATTGGATATAAGTTTTGTGGGGGTTTATTAAAAAAAAATAATTTTAGGATTATAAATATTTCAATACAGATCTAAAAATAAAGTAAATAATTCATCTGTACACAGTCTATCCTTTGTAAGAAAGAGTATTTGTAACACACATTTTAAAAACGAGAATAGGAAAGGCACTGTTATTCCTGAACAAACCTTAAAATAATTAGTTCAGTTACCTAAATTCTACATTAGGTATCAAAAATACATTTTCTGATTGCATTATATGTTAGTACAGTGATATTATGATTGGTGAGCGAATAACCACTCGGGTCCCCTGATCGTAATATAACAAAATTCTTTAAGAAAGGCATTTTAGAAACTTGCTGAAAAGAAAATTAAATGTGAAGGGATTGTCACTGCAAAGGAAATTTTTGTCACCTCAATCTACCAACTAATAGTCTGGTTTGGTTTCTACAGGCCCCTTATCCTCAAAATACTTACTCTACTGACCATTTTCCACCCTCGACCTTAACAAAGCTGATAATAGGATGAAACATGTCTAATTATAAATAGTTTATCAAAAAAGATCTTAAAAATGGGTTGCCTAAAAAATCCAAGACAGTGTTTTTAGTTCTTTAAAAAAGATTTTTTTTCTTTAAAGAGTGTAATATTAAGATATTAAGAATTTCATCCCGACTAAAAGCTCTTTCTTTCTTTAGGTTTTGGCAATCTCGTTAGTATTTTGCCATTAGTCAAGTAGAAATTTGCATCAAATTTTATATTTGTTTCATATCAACTATAATTGGTCATCAGTCATAAGTCGTTAGTAAGTCATGTCAGGCTCTTGGGTAAAGAGGTGGCCTTTTTACACAAGATTTGGCTGCAACGTACGTGTATTTCCTATACACGATACGCTAATTTCTTCATGATTATTTCATTTGTGCACTTTCACTGAACAAAATTGTACAAAATGCCACCAAAATTGACTAATTTCACTCAACATCAACACGATATTCAATAATTATGAAAAAACTTCGACTATCTTTTCTCTCGATGGCGCCAAAACTCGACTAAAAGTTTAAAACGTATAGAATGTTTAGAATTGGGTTGTCTGTGATATACCTAAGTTGCTATGTATAAAAATATGTCGATGAAAGTTACGTTAACTTGCTTGGATAATAAAAAAAATATATCAAGGTATGCGTACTTTTATTGCAAACAGGGTAATAGAGGGTGGCCTCCAAAAACATGTCTGAAAAATGGAAAAACAGTTACAAAAAATTCTGTCTAGAAATTTAAAGCAATTCTTTTTTAGTACGGTTTCTAATATACTACATTTATTACATCGTAATTGTACACCATAGGTGCTTTCTGCGGCAGGAATGTTAGGTTTGCTGAGCAAGCGTACTCGCTACCCTGCCCTGCAGACCGGAACATGACAGAGTTATTATGGCGGTAGGAATAGGTAAGGCGGTGAATCCCTACCCGGGCAAGTTGCTACACAGCACTCTAGCATAGACTATTTGTAACTGACATTTTTACAATAGAAAAAGGTAAGGCGGTTGCTCATAAGTAGCCATTTAAATTTCAGTTATCAAAACTGCAAGACTGTTAAATTAGGTATCATTGTTTTTCTGATAGCTATATACTCGTAGAGATAGTACAGTGGCATGGGGAAAATTCCCTTTATTATATAATTTGAATAATAACACTAACAACACAGTCATTCAAAACAATGTAGGCAACTTTAAGTAGGTAAAGTAGGGAACGTTTATTGTCTAAACGGGAAGATGGAACGCAATTTCACGTCAACTCTGACAGACTAGAATATTATTAAATACCGTTATGTTTGCACCAGGGATTTAGAGTGTAGATTGTCCCTACAATAGATATTTTTTTAATTATAAACTGGCAAACGTTAAGTTTTGTCATATATATCTCGTATAGTAGTATCTACTATTTAAATTATGCGCTTCGGCTATATTCGTCAATCTTCGAAAATAGAGTTATTGTTACAAAATTAATCATTTCGCTTAAATTTAGTTTACCTCATTCATTTTAAAAATAAAAGTATAAAGTATAAAAGGAGTAAAAAGTATAAAGCCGTATATACGTACTATACGTAAATATTTACAATACTCTTCAAAACGTATTTTCATATCTATCAATCGTAAGAAATCATAAAAACTGTAAAAGCCGCTCAAAAAGAGTGTAAACACAAACACTGTAACACTGTAAATCAAGAAATTGATACAATTATTTGTCAATTATCAATGTCCTTATGAAATATTTTGCATTAGTGAAATTATTCGTATTGGAAAATAGTTTGCAAAGTTAAAAAATGTGCTATGGTTTACAAACAGTTTTTAATATTATGCTTTTTAAAGATCTCAAAATTCACAATTCCATTTTTTAGTCTCAGATGATTAATTAGTAGGCTGTGAATTCTCCACATTAGTTACTCTTTTAATACACATGCTGGCTTTAGTGACTAGATGAGATAATACCGGGGCGAACTGAGGGCTGATTACGTATCTTTTTAGTGATGATCCCTGGATAAAGTGTACATCAAGTAGCTGTCAAATTACGTGTTTTGTGTTTGCTATCTCTATTGTATTTCTGTTGGTCACTGGAGATAGCAATCATGTAATAAAATACTAAACCCTGATCATGTAATGTTAACCTTGGCTTACTGGGCTTACTTACATCCACTCGCAATCGCGTTATACCTAAATAAGTGCATTTGTTTTTTTTTCGATTTTTTGTCTGACATTCTATCCGCATGAGCGATGCAACGGAGCATGCAATTTCTCATTTTTAACCGAGTTTAAAAAAACGAGGAGGTTTTCATTTCGGCCGGTATATTTTTTTTATGTATGTACATCGATTTCTCCGAGGTGTCGGAACCGATTTACGTAATTCTTTTTTTGTTTGATGCGGAATAGCTTCGAATGGTCCCATAAAAATTTGATTCAGGTAGGCCTATTCGTTTTATTTTTATTTTATTAGCATTTTTTATCTATTTTCACCTATCACCACGTTTGTTTAAAAAAATCATATCAGCACTAAACTAAAAGGTGTTAAAAAAATAACTACGGTAATAAAAACCGACTTCAAAACCATAAAGTAAAAAATAATTTAGTGTTGAAGTCGGTTTTTTATTAACGTAGTTATTTTTATTATACCGACGCTTTCTTTTAAAGCTACTTGATTTCGAGGAGTTCCAGGCTCTGTTACTTACTTACCAAGCAGTTATAGATTAGAAGCAATTATAGATAATCATTGTCACTAACAGTATTACGAGGGTCAAACTGAAAGTTCTTAGAAAATCAAAAACTAAGCATTCTAGCAAGTTATTAGTTTTATTATAACTTTTCAAAATAGCGTCCATTTACATCAATACATCGCTGCAAATCGTAAAACAAATGACAAATGAATGAAATGTATACTCAATATTATTGGTAAAGAGTTCTATTTTCAAAATTTAAACTTATTTTTTTAATATAATGCTTTTAAGTTGCCAGTTCTAAAAACTTTCAGTTTGGCCCTCGTATACGTCACCTTACTGATAAAAACCTTGACCGGTTTGTGCAGTCGGTAAACACATTAACCCAGAAAGTTTTTCATTTGTAGATCTGTCTTTTGAAGTTATCCAGATAATGATGTTGCTGGAGGAAAAGTAACATTTTTTATCACTGCACAAGAAATGTTATTAGGTAAATGATTTAAATGTGTATTTGTATTAGTATTTGACTAATCTAACATTTCATATCATTGGTTTGAACTTTAACAAAGCAAGGGAAACTTTGATTTAGCCGGAATATGTGGATGTCAGATATTTGTCGTTTCAGATGAAATTAACCATTCTGAAACATAAACCATTTTGTTCACAGAGTGATTCCGGCTTTAAAACTGAGCTTAAGTGCTTTAACATTTTATTTATTTTTTATGAGAGCGGAAGGTAAACAAAAAGACAACTTTATTTTGGGGGGAAAACACTTCGCTTATACATAAACAAAATCTGTCAAAGTTCTAAGGTTCTATATAATAATCTAAGGTTCCTTACCTTCCAAAAATGAACCCTGACGTTTTACAGGTATGAGCAACAACTTTGAACTCGAACAACGATAAAGTCACGATGTTAGTGATAAATCAACGCTCTCATCATTTACAAACCTCATGATGACATTTATGAACATTATTTAAGAACCTTTGATGAAGACATCTTTATTGTCTAAAAGGGGGGTGTAATTCTGTTACAATAATACATATCTCATAATATCCATCTGCTTGTTTTTGAACTGGAAATGTTAAGACTTTTGCAGAGAAATTAGTTTACTCATTACTGGGTAGCCTATCTCACAGCTGTAAGACGACATTAGCGAAGACTAACATTATGGTGACAGAAGTAAGGTAGTGTTATCAAGCCGGGCGAGATATATGAAAACTTTACTATCAACTTTTAGTCACAGTGTTTAAAAAATGACGTTATAGGTAATAAATGTAAACCAGCAGGTGATTAAAGCCTGGGACTAACACTTGTAAAGCTGGGTACAAAATAAAAATGGTAAAGAGTATGTTAAACATGTACTTTTCTAGGAGTTATAATGTTTAAAGTTAATAATAATAAATTGTTATAAAGTTCCATCAAAAGTTAGTAATTTAATAAAAAAGTAAGCCACTAATAATAGCGCCATCTACGAAAAAAACTTGAAATGAAAGAGAATTCTAATTTCAGTGTATGCTGCCGGTTCCTCTTAAAGAATAAAGATGGCGCAAAATTTAAAGAATTTTGGTGTAATAGAAAATTTTTAGTTAGGTTTTGGCATTTACCTGTAGGTTTTTAACTGCAGAGTTCTTGTTTTTTGATTATGTATATTATGTAAACGTTTAAATATTTCTCGACATATATTGTTTAACGCACCTATGTAATCTCTACAACACATATCAATTTTTTATAAGTCTAGCGCCTCTGTGGTCTAGCGGTCCAGGTGTTGACTTGACTTCATGAGTTCTCGGGTTCGATTTTCAGGTCGGGAAACTAAAAGAAAATGTGGTTTTTCCAATTTTTTAACAAAAAAACATTGCTCGGGATTGGTTATGTTCCCGGTTGACGATAGGCTTGCCACCTATGACATTGTTGGACTTAGTGTCTTCGGCTAGTCGTGGGTGCTCTGTTCGTGCCTCTGCCAACCCCTTCGGGGATATGGTCGTAAAGATACTTATTTTATAATGTAAGCTATTACCTGCAGTGTCACCTACGTTCTAAAGTTATTTAGCTCTTATTCTGGACCGATAAGTCCTTTTTAAATATTTAATCTACTTCTGAGCTAAAAAAATCATCGTTACATAGAACCAATACTTTCGCAAATTAAAATAAGAGTAGGGGTTCTTTTAAAAAAACGCATTTAGTTTACAAGCTTAGGTACTTCAAATAAGAGTACAATTTTAGTTATATTGAGTAAATTATCTGATTTCCCGGTGGCGCTCCCAGGTTCCTTAAAAACTAAAGGCTCCACCTAAATCTACCACCAAAGTTTTTCACTCGGCTTAGTACCATTGCCTTACATTTTCCGTGATACCATGACATGATTTTCACTACCGTGTTACAACTTACAAGTGGAGGGAAGGATACCTTGGGTATCTATAGGTGACGTGTTTTTTTTATCCTAGAAATCCACCTGTTTGTTTGCCTTCTAATATACACAAACTAAAAGTGCAAACTTATTAAAAGAAAACCCAACCAGTTATTAGTTTCTTCACAATAGGATTAGCTACAAAAAAATTTATCGCGAAAAGAAATCTACGGAGAACTGGGTCAGATTATCAGGCTTCGCGGCACAAGCAGAATTTGTAAGGCCGTGATATATGTTACATACGAGCAAGCGGGAGCGATTAAGATAATCCACACATATTGCTTAATCCTATCCATCTCCATATATGCCATTTTAGTGATGACATGTTCTGATTTGGAGGGTAAAGTAGTTGCCACGCCAACACGCAAGCCCGCACGCACGCACGCACGCACGCACACACACACACACACGCACGCACGCACGCACGCACGCACGCACGCACGCACGCACGCACGCCCGCACGCACGCACGCACGCACGCACGATTTGATACGACCGCTAAAGACTAAAGTTGATTCGGCGTTAGCCACTGTCGGAATACAGACTGACAGACTAAAAGATATACAGGCAGATAGACAAAAATTCTGAAACTATTTTCTGCAGCCCATTTTTTGTTACCTCTAATGTACAGAAATCACTGTTCTACAATTTATGTTTAAGTATGAATATGTATATATCTTACATTATTAGGCACATTTAATCTAGTAATTCAGCAATATTAACTTGAGAGCCTGAATTCGAAATAAGATATCGATAAACGCTAAACGGTGTATGGTAGTAAACTGCTACCCACTCGCTGTATCATAGGCCACGGGCTTAATTTTGGTTTTTATTCCTAAAAATATTGCGTTATATTATGTAATTTAATCCTTATTCAAGGAGAAGCTACATTATTTATCCTCATTGAAAATTTGCCTCCGGGTATGCGGGGCTTTAGCGTAAATTAGACAATAGGTATTATTAAGCCTATTAAAACAATATGAATATGTAATAAACGAATTTAATTAAAATGTTAATAATTAATTATGAATTACAATGTTTCAAACTGTTAAAGCGACGCAAGTTTGTACTGGGCCAAAGGATACATCGACCTGAGTATCTATACATCTTTGGCTATCTGAGGATACATAGTATATATGTATATAAATAAATATAATTTAAGCGCAGAAAACTACAAAAAACCGGCTCCAATTATTTCAATACAACGTCGCGATTTCTTAGAGTTTTAAAGATTATGTAAGTGATAGTCCCAGTTATATTTAATCAACATCCCATTAGTTGTTTTCATCACATACCAATGCACATTTTTCATCTACGAAATTTTGAAATAAAAATCTCTTGCTATAAATGCATGTCGTCTATAAACATCATCGGCGAGAAATGTGACGACTTTCTTCCACATAATAAACGATCTACCTAAATCATCTCTTCCATTTAAACTTACCTACCACATTTAATATCTTAAGTGTTATCACTGTAAAATTCATCAAGCGAGTCGAATGTCGATTAATATTCACGCGAGGCGGCTCCGTGACATACAATGTCAAAAGCACCGAATGCCACGTGCCGTTGTTACTTCACGAGTGAACTGTGACACGAATGCTAATCGAGTTACGAGGTGGCCCATCGTGATTAGGACCTTTCTTTGATGCCTTTTTCTACGAATTTCCTAACGTACGGATTATGGGTTACCATTGAACTTCTTATATTGTCAATTTTGATAAAAGACCACGTATCAGCTTTAACATATTTCCTTTGAGTGATTTAGCTGTTTGTTTTAGTTTTTCATTTACAGTTTTCCGTTTTTGTTTTCGTTACCATTGATTATCTTTTTCATAAGAAGGGGAGAGCGAGCAAGGGTCACTTTATGGAAAGATATCACTTTCCTCGGCAGAATTAATATTAACGTATTGCCGGCCTCTATTAATGCATAAGTTCGTGTCTTTGTATTAGTATTAACTTTGAAACTGGATCTAGAAAAGTATTTTGTTTGGAATATTTTTTTGTATTTGTATTAGTATGTAAACTTAATAATTTTGATTTTACAGCAAAAAGTTATATACTTGAGACTATTAAGGTCGGGGCAAAATATTTTCGTATTGTTCATATAAAACAATATGTATGTGCCGTTTTGATCGATGACTTGTTGCCGTCTTATAGGTAGTGCCATGATCCAATTCCTGTACAGATTTTGAGATTTTTGATTAAAAAAATTTACAGGTAATATTTACCCTGTCCTTTTGAGGATGGCTTTATGCTTCCTCAAGTGTTCTGAAATGACCAAAACAGATGGAAATCTGATGGAACAAGGTCATGGCTATACGGAGGATACACCAACATATCCCAGCCAAGCTCTCTCAATGTTTGCTGTGTGGCTATATATGAGTGCAGTCTGGAATTGTCATGATGGAACACCACGCCCTTCCTATTCATCAGCTCCGGTCGGTTTTTCTCAATAGTTTTTTTTAACCCATCAGTTGCTGACTGTAGAGGTCAGAACAGATAGTTTTATCCGGCGGCAAAAGCTCAGTGGACGATTCCTTTCCAATCCTACCATACACATAGCATCACATTGTTCCGGGACAGGCGGGGCTTTGCCACGGTCTGTGGGGCTTGTCCATGCTTCGATCATGATCTTTTTCGCACATTCTTATCGTAAGTCACCTATTTTCCTTCACCCGTAATCAACTGTTCAAGAAATGGTTTGGACTTTGAAAACATGTTGCATTAGATCCAAATAAAATTATTTAATTTGCAATTTTCCGCCAAAAAAATGTATACATATTATGGCGTAACAAAACAGGCGAAATAGTGCGCTGATAATGAATTGGACTTACTGGAAGCTAAAACTCCCAAATATATCCAGCTCCACATACCACTAACTATAATTGTTGCATTAGGTTTCTCTCAGTGAAATCATGTGGTACCCAAATATCAAGTTTTTTCTTATACCCAGACATTCGTAAATAACGTAAAAATGTTTTATGATCAGCATTCAGTTCTTAAGTAATGTCGTAGCTACTCATAAGTCGAACTTGCTCCACTTTCTTAAAGATGGCACTGATTTTTTCTGTGACAGTCCGTCCATAGACTGTCCAGAGCAAACCTCATCTTTCACACTAAAATTTCCAGATATAAAATCCTTGAATCACATTTGTGCTTCTCTTGTTGATACCACATTAGGTCCGTGAACCGCACAAATTTTATTCGAGCTCGTCGCATTTTTACTTTTTTTGTAATAAAACTTTAAAATGTACAGTATTTCTTCATCATATACGTTCATTTGAAAAGCAATTGAAAAATGGTGGGAACTACGGGTTTGTTAGATTGTAACAAATATAAAATAATTTTCGTATGAGCATACACGCATAATGCCATAGAACCTGCTTGTGTGTAATTTTTGTCTGTGTGTTGGTTAAATTTGTAGAGATTTATGTTTAATATCCAGCATTAGTATTGTTGACTAACACCCATATTACAATCATCTAAGATTTGTTTTTCTAAGGTTGAGATACGTCCGCGAGGATCGGGTTCCATAACCGACCAAGGCAGGCATAGAAGCGTATAATTGGCTTATCTATGGCTTTAGTCAATGCGTGGAAATTATCTGGATATATTTATACACACACAAAAGAGAGTATGCAGACATTCGGTATACATTAATTGGTGAAATCAATACGATTTATTTGTCCAGAAATATTGTTATCATCATCATCTAATATTTTCAATTTATTTTGCTGGAAATTTTTAACAATAAGTGCAAAACGTTACTCTGTTCTAAATCATACGTTATTCAGGGATATTCCTGGCTCAGGTAACCACATTAATTTTCAATATTAGCAGAGCCTCCGTAACATATTCATTTATGCGAAACACCTACTTACTGAAGTCGCCTCCCGAAAAGTACCAACCCAAACAACCGTAATCCTGAATAATTCCGGGACAGACCGTATTCTCGGGTCATTAATAATGCCACCATGAGTGGATGGAGAGTGTTGAAGTATTTTAACGATTACAAACCTAATGTAGGCAAAAGGTAACATTTGAATCATTATTTATAATATTTTCAATGTGTCAACAACTAACCAGAAATGATACTCATATAAATAAGAAACCATGTTAGTTCATTTGTTCTTTTACGTTGTAATGTTTGTCTTTGGAGATATAATGCTGGTGGTTGACACAGATTGCCTACTTCAAATTTACTATTCGCTTCGCTTTTGCTCGACTTGGCGGGGACACCCCCGTGCTCTCTATTACTATGTAAGTGAACTTCACATGTAGTTGATTTTCTTCATATTTGGCCAAGTTTCGGGTTCACCGCCTTAAAATCTCTGCCGCCATAGTGCTACTGCTGCGTTTCGGGCTGGAGGGTAGGATGGCCTCAGGCCTGATGTCCAGACGACAATACAGCGATGCACCTATAACATTAATGGTATCCATATGCCATGGCTATCTTTAAACATTAGAAAAGCCATGTGCGTTCTCACTTTTTTATAATATCAAAAAATATGTACTCCATTTTCAGCGATCCCTCTAAGTTAATGGTCAAGGGGTTATCGTACTCGCCTAAACTTATCGATCATCCGCTAAACTCGGGTTTGGTTTCCGACGGGGCAGGTATTAGTGTGACGAATACAAATATATTTCTGGAACTGTATTTTATGTTGTTTACTAAATTCATTGCAGTATTTTGCATTCATGAACATTTATGACTGTATGTTATATTATTAAAGTATCTTCACGCCCATATCCCCGAAGAGGTAGGCAGAGGCACAACCAAGGCACCCACGACTAGCCGAAGACACTAAGTCCCACAATGTGATAGGTGGCAAGCGTATCGCCAACCGGGCACATTTCCAATCCCGACCAACATTTTTTTTATTAATTAGAAAATTGGAAAAATCCAGTTTTCTTTATGTTGGCCGACCCGGGATTCGAACCCAGGACCTCATGCATTCAAGTCCGGACCGCTAGACTACAGAGGCGATTTTTCATCATCATCATGTGTTATATTATTACCTTTGACTAAAATCCATGTAACAAAAAAATAAATATCTCTGGACAAGTTACACAAAAAAATCAAATTTCAAAGAAAGCAAATTACATGTTTGTCTTATGGTTTGTTAGTAAACGATCCTAATACATAAAATTATACATAAATAGAGACCAACCTATTTTATTTAGTAATATTTTATGTGTTATATGCATGATAATGTTACTTTTCTGGTGCAAAAAATTCAATAAAGCTCCAGATCTGGCAATCCAGACATTTGAATGTTCATCTCACAAATACTGCAGGTGGGAAATACCACAGTTGGGAGTCGAATCGCGGCGGGCACTCGCGGTTGGTCGGCGAAGTTAGGCGTGTACGCCAGACCCTCGACCAATAAGGCGGTTAAATAACATGTATAATTGTGTTGTATTTTAGCCATCATAATAGAGTTAATGCCCAGTTTCGCTTATAATCATGCCGAACAGCACAGAGTTTCATTACAAACACTCGAAAGTTGATCCTGTGGCTTTTGGGAGTAGTCACCTCTTATCACGTCAACGTCACCTCTTCTCAAAGAATTTTCAGAAAATTACTAAAACGTACTAGCATAAACTTTGATATTCATATTAATATTTTCATACGAAAGTGTGTGTCCTGCTTTGACGTAGCACTGGAGCGATCATATTTTAAAAAAATGTATGTAGAGATAGGAACTAGGAAGCTAGAGAGTGAGAGGCTACTTTACTTTTTAAACAGACATTTAATGAGTCCTGCGGCAGAGCTACGTAACTTTAATATGCATGCGTAGTCGCAGGAAACGTCTAGTGGACTACAAAAATCGTAAGACACAAGCCTCACAGAAAACAAAAAGAATTACAAGTGCATAAAGTATTTTTAATATTTCATGGACTTTGACGATGCAAAGGGAATACCAAAATACGAGGAAATAATTAGTTACGAAGCGAACGTAAATCTGTGACATACGCCACTCTACAATGTAGTATAGTAATTATAATAAAGTACCTTTACATAATACTTCTTTACGTGTGTTTGTCACCTAACTTCTAAACGAGTGGGTCAATTTGCTTGTAATTGTGTAAACGTAAATTCGAAGAAATTCATTGGGATCTTGGATGATTAAAAAATAAAAAAATGTAGTAGATACGAAAATTGCAAGATCAGCTAGTTAATATAGTATATATTATTGCTATATATAATTGTTTATCAAAGTGTTTTTCTTTATCAAAGATCATCTTAAAATTGTATGGAACCACCTAATGACCGATTTATGTTTTGTAGGTGGTTCCATATAACTTTTGAATAGTTTCTTGAGTCTTACCTTTTTAATAATGCAAATATCTTGTTCTCAGACCTATGTAATTCTGAAATTAGGGTCGTTTTTTGTCTTAAAAAAATGTTGAGCATGAACTGAATCCCTAGTTTAACTTCATGTGTTCCCGGGTTCGGACCCCGAACCAGGTCGAGCAGATACTTTCCTGGAGTGCACTCAAATTTTCCTGATTACGCTTATGAAGTGAAATGTACTTTGAGTTTTTAGTAGTGTCTGTATTGTTGGTGCTCATAAAACAGTATAGTGTTGTGTGGAGCTGAATATATTTGGGGGGTTATTTGACTTCCAGTAAGTCCAATTCATTCATAGCGCTCTACTTTTCTTGTTTTGTCACGCCACAATACGTATATATTTTTTTTGGAGGAAAATTGTAAATTATTTTTATTTGGTTTCAAGTATGGATTTCCGCAAAGTAACGCTTTCTTCTATCTATTGTTTAATAAAATTAACGTTGCTCGGTATTGGACATGTGCTAGGTTGGCAATAGGTGTGCCACCTATTGTATGGTGGGACTTAGTTTCTTAAGCTTGTCATGGGTGCCTCTTGCTACAACTTCGGGGATGCGGGAACGAAAATACTTACTTAAAAAAATATTTGTTGGTGCGCGCTGTGTGTATCGCTGCATTTATTATGCAGTGACGCGACGCCTAGACGGGGGATGCTGTCCGCCTATCACATTAGATAACCCCACTCCGCGCTCTATTGTTGTTTATGCTCTTGTTCTGATATTTCGCTTATGGTTAGGTTTTATAGTTCATTGATTTTTCTCTCGACTACACGGCTATCCAAAAATATATATTTCTTTGTAAAAATTTCGAATTCTTTATCTTATCGAGAAATTTTACAAATATAAGCTTAAACAGTATTAAATGTACCTATAGAGTTTCATTTTATTTCCTTCATCATCCCGAACAATAGTCATATTATTTTTTAAGCAGGGCTTCTTTTGTATTTTAATCATTTACTTTCAATGTAGCTAGTGACGTCTTTAAACTTAAAATATTTTAATGGCAAATAAAATGACTTTAAATTGAGTCCAAAAATAGATACAAACATCTACTGCGTTAATCATAAACACGAAGTAAAGTACACCAAAGTGAAACCTGGTCTTACAGTCTTTATTACATTATGATAATATAATGTCAACTTTACTTTACTCTCACTTTAAACAATGTTTATTTAAAAGACGGTTAGATATAAGAACTAAAGACGTGACCTTTCCTTTTTTTGTAATTGAATGATAAACAATAGGCTAATTCCTGATGATAGTATACTTTGCCATGTCTACTAAAGATAATAACGGTGCATTGCCAGCCAAAGTTAAGACTTCTATGTGAATAATAATTACGGTGCCGAGCACAGTAGAATAGCTAAGTACAACAGTACAAAACAAGTGCAAGGTGGTAGAACTAGTTCGAAATAATCATTGCAGAACTCTAACACCAAGTCATTGTCAAGCGGTTGGTTTTAGATGGATTTAAGTATAAAAAGACAAATAAATTTTTATCAGTTATCCTTTGTAGCATCAAACTCAGTATCAGTAGCTTATCGAGTATGCTCAGACCGGGTCTGGCGCGAGACCGACATGCAGATGGAGAGTTACAATTCAAATGTAGACGTTCGAAGTCGGCTCCCAACGCATAAATAATGTATTGACAATTTGGATGTAAGAACATGTACTGAATGATATTTGAATCTATTTGCCAAACTGTAGAACGTAATCGATAGTTTTCATAATCGACTTCAATTTCTATCTTATGTCGTATACACGTTAAGTATCGCTTAGTGGTCGTGTGATCCGGTATGGGACGTGTCTTCAAGTCACCGGTTTAATTACCCTCTCAAGTAGGTAATTTCAACAAGGTTAGTAAGGTTATTTCTTCTTCTTTCTTTAGGTTTTGGCTTTCACGTTAGTATTTAGCCATTAGACAAGTAGAAATTTGCATCAAATTTTATATCAATTTCAATTAATTTTCATAGTCATCAGTCATAAGTCGTCAGGA
Organism: Calephelis virginiensis; assembly: GCA_002245475.1. NCBI lineage: Eukaryota > Metazoa > Arthropoda > Insecta > Lepidoptera > Riodinidae > Calephelis > Calephelis virginiensis. The sequence goes on along the minus strand of NJDC01006562.1, from coordinate 45,710 downwards.
AGTCATGTCAGGCTCTTGGGTAAAGCGGTGGCCTGTTTACTCAAGCTCATGTAATGAGATTTGGCGGCAACGAGGAAATATACGATACGCTAATTTCTTTACGATTATTTCATTTGTGCTCTTTCACTGAACAAAATTGTACAAAATGCCACCAAAATTGACTAATTTCACTCAATATCAACACGAAATTCAATAATTATGAAAAAACTTCGACCGTCTTTTCTCTCGATGGCGCCAAAACTCCAAGGTTATTTCAATTTTGTTACAAACGCAATATTGACAGGGATAAAAATGTCATCCTCAACTGTCACATTCTGAGTCTAGGCAATTTCCGAAACGCCAATCTGTTTTAATTTACGATTCATTTTTCTTAACAGCAGTTTAACATGAGTTGATATGTTATAACAGCTGTTATGAAAACTAAATCGTAAATTAAAATTGATTGGCGTTTCGGAAACTGGTCTTTAGAGCATTCGGTTCATGTTAGGTTACCTTGTTATACCTCTGCGTAACTCTTCAGGGACTCTGGTGTGAAGATCCTTTTTTGCTAATATTCAAGTAGGTACAAAACTGTAGAACCGATTTCTATAAAATGTATAGGGAACCATTTTGGAGGTATAGCTAACATTAAAACAAAATCAAAATCAAACTAAAAGTAGGTACTGTTTTGACAGTGACAGTTATGCGAGGTCAAAACATGTACAGTTGGAATCCCTTCCGTTTTTTTGTCGGCTGAAAAGAGTGGCACGTTTTCAAAATTTGTACGTACTTATTTATGATCTAGCTGTACCTATGTTCATGTCTGCCGTTTGCAGTGTTCCCTACCCGATTTCAATTAGTTAATCGAGCATAATTTATAAAAGTAGCGAAAATTCGTATGCCTGTTACAATTGACGTCAATCGTAACAGACAGACGAATTTTGTACTTGTATGGTTGGAATTAGTTAGAAAGTTAGAACTCCAATTCAAGATGGTCAACATCATCAAATGTTTCTCTACATTCTGGATTGTAGGTTCATTACTTTATAATGAACTTTTTAACTACAAAATTAATTACTTAAAAAATACGCGAGTATCTGTGTAGCACATACTACAAAACATAAAAGAATGGATAAAATCGAACATCATTTGCTTTAATTAATTATAATCAAAGCCCAATATATTTAATCAAAAGTAGCCTGTATTCTTTCTCGTAAAATTTACCAGCCATAGTTAGTTGCAGTCGCTTCAGTAGATCTAGATAAAAACAAATAAACAATCTAAAAATGCTAAAATTGTGTTCTGCCGTCCATTATTAGTTAGCATGCATATATTTTTTTTAATATTCTCAGTGTGCAGAATCACTCTTCTATTGTTTTATTATAATATAAAAGTATAAGTATCTTCACGCCCATATCCCCGAAGAGGTAGGCAGAGGTACAACCAAGGCACCCACGACTAGCCGAAGATACTAAGTCCCACAATGTGATAGGTGGCAAGCCTATCGCCAACCGGGCACATTTCCAATCCCGACCAACATTTTTTTATTTGAAAATTGGAAAAATCCAATTTTCCGCCCGTTGGTCGACCCGGGATTCGAACCCGGGACCTCATGCAGTCAAGTCCAACACCCGGACCGCTAGACCACAGAGGCGTTATAATATGAGTATCTATAATTCACCTGCTTTAATTTCACTGCTAAATGCTTGAAAGGATTTGGTTGTAGAGAAGTTCTACATATTTCTGGCGTATACGCCCGTCACGAATTTTTTCAAAATTACAACTAAAGTAAGTCTTATTTATATTAGAAGATTAACAGCATAGCTCTTCTGTTAGTTTTTGATAAAGTCGCCTGTGGTATCAGACGTAACTGGTGCGATGTCATATCATATCCAGCATCTGAGGTCCAGTGCGTAAGTGATCAGCATCAGGTTTTAAAAAATCCTTTTTCATGGTATAATCTACTCACTTGCTAGAATGCATTACAGTCGCATTTGTTGTTTTGACGTGAAAAAGAAATACACAAACAGACATTTACAACAATAAAGCGGATTGCTAGAACTTTCCAACTTTTATATTTGTAGTATCTCTGTTTATCTCAATTTTAATCTAGACTGAAATGTTTTTTTCTGCTCGTAATCGCCTTTTTGGTCTAGTGGTTTGGCGTAGGACTTGACTTTTTGAGGGCCAGGGTTCGCTCGAGGGTCGAGCAAAAAAAAAAAGTATATTTTCTATTGAAAATAACGTTGCCCGGGATATGATTTGTACCTGGTTGATGATAGGCTTACTACCTATCACTTTGTGGGGACTTTTATCTTCGGCTAGTCGTGGGTGCCCTGGTTGTGCCTCTGGCTAACTCTTTGGTGATATGGGCGTGAAGACATTTTTTTTATATTTCTCTTGAACACAAGATTGTATATGCTAACATGAATATGGATGGATGGACAGTGATCTAAATGGATGTATTTACAATCTTACCTGTTCCTGCCACCAAAATGACAATGTTTGATTCTGTCAAATTTCGATTGGCTCATTTATTAGATCTACCACCCTGGCCATAGGAGAGATCTATAACATGTGATGCCTACAGGCAACGGTTGTTTCTCACCATCAGGAGAACCTGCTTGTTCACTATAATAAAACATAAAGAAAACTCAATATAAAATTATTAAACTCAAATGTCAAAACCAGTAAGAAAGCTTTAAGAACCACCCGCCAATTGATACTCCTAATCACCGGGTATTGCCAGAGAACGACCTGATTACGACCTCTCCACTCAATTAGATTCCCTTAAAGGGGTTCCGCATTGTTTAAAATGATCGCGTGGAATGCTCATTTCCGATTAATAATTATTTCTATTGTGTAGCCCTCTGCCTCGGCGATTATCTTCAGGTTGGTGGATTAGAACAGATTAAAATGTGGATTTGAATCCAGTATCTCTGCCTATTGGAAAGTAAGAAAATTTGAATAATGATCTTATTTATTCGGGTTGTTCCGGTTCGTGTAGGGCAGCCGGTAAACTTTTGCACTACGCATATTTTTCAGCCTTTCGTTGGCAACGCACAAGTACAATAAGTGATTTTAGTACTCAATGATCTTAGATCTATACGTTACATTTAAATATTTTTTTTAATATTCTTTCTTGATGTTTATTAAATACTTATCACTATTTATTTAAGTGTTTCATTAGCTAACACCCATAAGTCATAACATCTTCGAGGATAGGATCATGAAGATAAGGCACATTTCAAAGTTAAATGGCACTCTTTTTCGCTATCTTATCACATTAAGTAGAAAAGGACAACATACACTCCTCGCTACAAGTTCCATGCGGGGTAGGCAGATAGTAAGGATTTTATTTATTTACTAGCTGCTACCTGCGGCTTCGCCCGCGTTTTCACAGAAACCCGGTGTGCGATCGGGATTAAAAATAGCCTATATGTTAATCCAGGTCACAATCTATCTGTCTTCCAAATTTCAGACAAATCCGTTCAGCCATTCGAGCGTGAAAGAGTAACAAACATCCATACATCCATACTTACAAACTTTCGCATTTATAATATTAATAGGATTATTATGATATTGGAAGGGCAACAAGCAGACGGACATCTTGATGGCAAAATTCACACCGCCTAGAGACCGAAGGTGGTAATGGTGCGTTGCCAAACTTGGGCCGGGATATTAGGCCTCGAGCAAAAGTAAATGTACTGGCTACTTTATCCTCCGAACCAGAACACGTCAACGGCAAGGGCTGATGTTATGGCGGCAGGAATAGATAAGGCGATGGTATCAATCCGGGCTAGTCACTACGAAACTCGACCACCTAATTAGATGTGACGGTAAGCCTATGCTCGTCTTTTACGAGCTACCTGTCAAGAAAGAGATGAAGGAAGATGGTCTATTCTGCAAACGAGGCCGGACCAACACGGGGAAAAGTGTAAAGTGTCACAATTCCTACGGTCTAATTCCCTGTAAATTCTCCACATACATCGCCTTTTCCATAAAAAACATACTGACTGACCTCAGAGGTTTTTCTTTTCTTTTTTTAAAATAGAAAAGCAAGAAGTATACGACCCATTTCATACAAACGAATGTACTTTCCCATTTATAATAACAAAATTTTCTATCAACACTTAAAACGAAAACGGTGTAATAAACGAATTACGGAATATAACTTTGTATCGTAACTTGTAAACCCATAAATTGTATTTGGTCCCTTTGCGTGACGAAACGTAAATAAAATAAAAATATAACAATTTTAATGAGCTTGTACTGATATATGGTTTGTACAATGCTCTTTAAAACGCTTCCCCGGGGAGCTTAATTAAAAAAAAGCTACATTGCTCCTGTATAACTTGTATAGTTCCAATTATTAGGTTGAATTGCACGTGTGTATATTTTATGGCAATAGACTTAGCAAGTCAGTCTTATAATACCCGTTAACGTTTTTTTATAAAGACACCACCTATTGTGTGATACGTAATAGTAGGGGAGCCCAAGAGGGGATTTTTGGACTAACTCAGGCGCGTCAGATTAAGGTATGGGAGATGCCCTGTACCATTGTTGAACACCTCTCCAGTCCAGTACATTCCATTCCATTATGAACCAGTCCATTATGTATCAAATCTCTACATAGAGACGCGCATGTAGGGTTGTCTGTCTAATTTTTTTTGGCTTGAAAATATACTCGAGCGTGTCAGATTAAAGTACGATGGGCTTATTGTATGCCAATAAGTCCATGTTTGAATTTTCTGATGATTTGAACAAGACGTACGGGAGTAGGAGGTTCAGAAACTTTCAAAAACCTAGTCATATGTGTTAATTGTCTATTACAGCAATCTGTCTGATTGACATATTTCTGTCATCGGAGACACATTAGGCGTATATATTATTAATATGTGATGAGTTCGGCTATGATCAAGTGACTAAAATTGCTATTTTAGCTTCTAGACACTTAACGCACCGCTAAAAAGAAAAACCTTACATGACCTTTTTTACTCTCCACTATTTAATCGACAAAGTGCAATGGGTCCCAATTACGCTGGAGTTACTACACATTTCGCATCGCGGGCTCCTCTACTATAGATGTAGTAATAGTTTTGGATTATTCAGTTTTGGTCCGACTAGGTAGATTCCTTTTCGATGTCCCTTTGGAGATACCTACTACCAAGTACCACAAGTACTAAATTAATAAAGGTGACAAAACCTTCTTTAAGTTAACATTAAGATAAACCAATATTTTGTAGGTACTTAACTCATTTTAAATTAAACTTTTAAAATAAATTTAAATTTTTGTGGTCCCGAGTTCGATCTCTGTGTCGGGCAACAAAAAAAGATTCATATCTTAAGAGGTGATCAGCAGTTATATCGTCAAAATATTTAATCGCAGCTTTAAAAGTCTCAAACTACTTTACAAAGTTTTTATCCTAGCATTAAAAACTTTAATGCTATTGAAAACTAGTTATCTGAGCTTACTTCTTTTCTTTCTTCCATTCTATACCCAAGGCATATTTTTTTATATTCTTACCTGTAAAAAAAAGGAAATGTCAATTAATATCCACAAGATAGGCAAAGCTAAAACATATGGCACTATAAGCGACGGAAATATAAGGCCCCCTTACAATGATAAAAGGTTTGTACAAGGGGTCAGGGGCTGACTTTGAATTACTAGCCCTATATTATTTAGTTAGTTATTTGTAGAATGTATAATTAGTTTAGTTAGTTAAAGAATTCAGTACGCTCAGGTGTTTTGTGATGACCACGCGAAATGGGATTTCATTTGTATATAGATAATATATATAATATATATTTGATTGTATCCCTACGCATAAGTGCGATAGGGTCGCAAAATAATACGTCAAAAATTCTATATCTTACTAAATTAAGAGAGTATATGTTTTTCTGAAGCACGCACAACCCTCGAATTAGCACTGAAGCTGCATAATTTCGTTAAGGAATAGCTTAATAGTTTAAGATCCGAACTTAAATCGAACTGTACCAACCTGATAATACGACGAAACATATTTTATAATAAATGTAATATAATATAAGAAAATATTTTAATATAGTAATATCCTAGACATAATATATTTAAAAAATGTATCAATATTTGCAATATTCTAGTGTTAAATGTGCAGAACTTGGGGCCAGGTATACCTAAACTGTAGGGTTACTCTTGAATCTCGATATCATTCGAATTGAAAATTGTAATCGTATATGACATCTTACGTACTTTTGAACACAGTACTAGCGGATAATTAACATTCACTTACGAATAAATTCAACGAATTCGTTATAATAATTTATTGGTTACTATAAACTAAATGTTAATAATTCGCTAATAAAGACCTTATTAAGAAAAGGAATAATCAAGAGAACCTTAAATGAGATAATCGATTCCAATTTCTAATATTGCATGAATCGAGCTTCAAGAGTAACCCTATATGGCGTTTACTTGATTGGATGGTAGAAAAAAAAGTCAACATCAGGGTCGATCCATAGCGAACACGTTGACACGTCTGCAAAAAAATCGGTAAAATAAAAAATAAGATTTTAAAAAATAATTAAAAACATTATATCCAGGATTTTTGTAGGCAACCCAATTTTTTTTAATATACTAAATTTATTTCAAATTTGTTGCATTCTATTATCAGCTCGGCGTGGGTAGATGTAGGTTCGGATCTCCTACTATAAAGTCTCTCGTCTCAAGTACTTCGGGCGTTTGACAACACACCTGCATAGTAGTTTACATGTTCTGAAGTACAGTTAATGTAACAAAGTATAGCTACTGGCTTATTCAGCAACAAAGTTACAAAAATTCAGCTGAGCTCAATATATGAGTTATGTTATTGAATGTACTCGTCAATTTCAAATCAATTACGCTAATACTACATCGTCAAACTTTACTTCCAATAGAAGCGATTGTAGTATTTGGTCTGCATTAAAATCTTCGAATACCCTCACTAAAACAATAAAAGTTCCACTACTTTAAGAACTCGCATAAAACTCATAAACAACTCGATGGCATATCACATTAATCATAACGCACCTCATTAACATTACCTTATCGCATTCTACACATTTTAATGATACTTTAAAGAGGGCGTTACTATATGAGTATCGTTCTTTACTTATTTTATCGAGTGCCATGTTTCACTGCACAGCGGTAATGTATGTCAGCACGCAAATGGTTATGAAAATTAAAAAGAAATGACTTGAAGTGAATTATTTGGATGGTATGCTATGAACGGTAAGTAATGGATAACAAGTACTGTAATACGATACGGCTTTTCGTGACGCCATTAACATTTTTGATCAAAACACCTACTAGTGTAATAAATGTGAAAGTATGTGTGCTAAGTTTTCTCGTCTAAACTGCTTCTAGAAAATGTTAGCGTTGTAGTTAGCCTTTCAAAAGGACATGGGTCACTTTTTATCTCAATTTCTTCACAAGTTTTACTCGTGACACAAAAAGCCTTCATATATAGCCAAAGTTGTCAACTCGACTGAATATAGCTCTCATGGAGTCTTGGCGTAGGAATAAGATGACGGTCAGTTGGTGTAACAATCTCGAAATTTAAATTAATGGATATGGATGGAGTAAAATCATTAAAAATCAGTAAAATCAAATTAAATAACATAATTCCGAACAATTTTCACCACTCTTGAATTTCCGTTTTGAGTATAAATGGTACTAATTTACACAAGTAGCTTCTCAGATTTAGCCTAAAGTTAGCAAAAGCCTTTCAACACATTTGGTATCTGTAGGTAACGTGTATTTCATGAAATATAGGATCCAATATAATGTAAACCATAATCCAACAAAACAAACATTCTGAAACCGCCATTGTGGCGATAATTTGAGCATAGAAATGCGACTGAAATAACAAAGATTATAGATTAAATTAAAACCCGATAGTAGATGTAACTTATAGTTATAATAACATATTAAATTAGTTTTAAAATTAGACAATGGGTAAAATAATTTTCTACGAGGAAGAACAAAATAAAAAATATAAATGAACAAAAGATAATGGTCCTACATCTCATTCGTTCAGATGCTTCATTTATTCATAAACTTTCAGTTAATCGAGAGTGGGTTAATTGTACCACTGTCAATTTCTTCAGGAATAAGGCGTGAAGATACTTTTTTAAACAAACCGAACCAACTAAACCAAATTTGGCACTTTTATAAAGTTACAATTTAGGCTACATTGTACAAGCTTTCATCTTGAAACAAAAGTGAGATGATATTTTTTTTTTTATGATGTTGGAAGGCAAACAAGCACACGGATTTCCTGATGTTAAAAAATTCACGCCGCCTAGAGACACCAAAGGTGGTAATGGTGCGTTGCCAACTTGAGGCCGGGATGCTAGGCCTCGAGCAAAAGCAAGTTTACCGGCTACCTTACCCTCCGAACCGGAACACGTCATGACGTTATAGCGGCAGGAATAGGTAAGGCGGTGGTACCAATCCGGGCGAGTCGCTGCTAAACTCTACCACCTAGTCAGATGTCACGGTGTTAGTGACGGTGAGCCTATGCTCGCCTTTTACGAGCTGCCTGGCAAGGAAGGCAGATGGTCTATTCTACAAAGGAGCCCGGACCAACACGATATTGTCAAATTTAACCAACGACTGGATTACCGATTAAGATGGAATTTTTGCAAATTTGAAAAAAAAAACATGCAAAATTATGACATGGAGCTAATCTGATGACATAGGATAATTCTTAAATCGCACTTCTGCAGTTTTTAAGTCGTCAAGCTTGAAATAGCCCTTACAAAAAAAAGCTTGTCAAAAAAACATTTTGGAAGAGAGAAGAAGCTTTGAAAGGTGACTGTTTAAGCATAAATATATGCATGTTTCACTTATCATCGTTATAATATTACGTGTTTGTACACAATTTAATAGCTGAATTAACCTGAAATGGATATTGAAAAAGTTATCCAATATGAAAGCACATTAAGCTAAAAGGTAATTAATACATACATACATATCTTCACGCCAAGTCCCTTACGGGGTAGGCAGAGAGTATCGAGTGCCAGACCTCACGAACCTGACAAACCTGTCTTGCTTCCTTCACAATCATAACCCTTTTCATACAAAGGTAATTATTCTTTCCTTTATGTCATTTTGCGTAAGTATTTGCGTAAGAATTAATAATAACCAGTAGTATTAGAATGTAATGTAATGTATAAGAACCATTAGTATTAAAAATAATATATTCAGGCAGTCAAAAGATTGCTGAGAAAACCTTTCCCATACCCACAACGTCAGTGCTTGCTTGACGTGTTCCAGTTCGGAGGGTAAAGTTGTCGATAAACTTACATTTGCTCGACGCCTAACATCCCGGCTTCAGGTTGGCATCGCACCACTACGCACATTTGATGTCTCTAGGCAGCGTGAATTTCTTACCGTTAGGAAAACCTTCTGCTTGTTTGCCTTCCAATATCATACAAAAAAATCATCAACCTCAGAATTTGGCAATTAGGCATATCCTCAATTTAGTATGCCACATACGTGTAGAATTCCTTTACAGAGAGAAATATCGAAACGACATTTTCGTTTGTCTGTTTGTTTGCACTAAATTCACGTTGCAACGGAGAGATTTTCGAAGGAGATATAGATATCTCAATAAGCGGGTGCATGATATCTATATAACTAGTATAAGATAATGTAGGCATATCTAAATGATTTTGGGAAATAGGTTGTTTATTTGGAGATCTTCAAACTTTGTGGTAAGGATGATGGTCATGAACAAAATTATTAAACAAGCAAATACAAGGGCACACAAAGTATGCTATCATTAAAGCTGCTAATGTTATTTAGTAGCAAAATATAAAAAAAATGTTCTTTTGTTAGATAACATTCGATATATCACACCCTCGTATCAATAGCTTCTCCCAAACGA
>NJDC01006562.1:0-17811 GCA_002245475.1 Calephelis virginiensis | reverse complement strand
TGATAAAACTTGAACATATTGATTTGAATACTACTCAAATAAAAGCTCACATAATGGTTTGTTAGAAGTTAGGTAAATTGAAGTCGCGTGTATCTTTTGTTAATTTATTTTAATACTTATTCTTTATGATCGCCTATGTGGTCTAGCGGTCTGGCGTCGGACTTGACTTCTTAAGGTCCCGGGTACGATTCCCGAGTCGCAACAAAAAAAATTAGAAAATGTATATTATCAATTTTCTAATAAAAATAATGTAGCCCGGCATTGGATATGTGTCCGGTTAGCAATAGGCTTGCCACCTATCGCTTTGTGGAACTTTGTCTTCAGTTAATCGTGGCCGTGCCCTAGTTGTGACTCTGCCTACCTCTTCAGGCATATGGGCGTGAAGATGCTTGTTTTTCTTTATTTATTGAGTGTCAAGAGTTGTAGATAGATATTAAAGGAATCACTAACCACGACGTAAAATACATAGGTATCTTCACCGCTTTATATATACTGGATGTATACCTAGAACTGCTGTAATGTTTACAATATCTTTACAGTCTTTATGGGTGTTTGCATAACGCATCAAAATTTATACTGATATTTTTTCTACTTAAAATTACTACTTTTCGAATTGGTCTAAGTCTTATGTATAGATCGACCATAATATGTCTTTTAGTCTGGCAGCTCGTAAGAGGCGAACCTAAGTTAAATAGATCGTTACCAAACTAAAAAAAAGTATAGAAATTAAAACAGTCTACTACTAGTAGAGTGATATGTAGCAAATGGCTCGGGTGGGGATCATCCGCCTTGCCAAAATAACACTTGTGACGATTTCAAATATTTTTGTGAATATTCTTGATAATAATTGTTGATGGTTTGAGGATTTTTAAATACTTGGTGTGGCAATACTGTCATACCAATGACGATTGGGAACTAAATTTAAATTGTTTTATTAGTTCATTACTTTCAACGAGGCAAGTTGTGTTCTTTTTTTGGCAATTGGCATTAAATATGTAGTTTGGAGAAGTATTAGTTTTATTTAAAAATACTGTTACAGTAGTTTAAATTAGTATTAGTTTAGCCACTTAAATACAAACGTTACATATTGTTATCTCATCATGCAGGTCGGGTAGAATACCCGATAACCAAGAAAACTACGCACATAAGACATAGCATACAGGCCACTAGATGGCGATGGACCATACATCTACGATTTCTATAGGCTATGGTTATCTTTTACCATCAGCAGAACTGTCTTTTCGTTAGCCGTTCTATCACAAAAAATATGAAAAAGTATCCATCGAAGGCACTTATCCCTAACGCCCACGTATCACTTATTCCTGTACTAACTTTCACCAGAATCTACTTAGCCGTAATATATTTCGGTAAAGTAACAAGCATCCTTTTATTTATTCACACACAAAATTTTAAAAGCACTCTCAGCTCTCATCATTTATAAAATATGTTCACAAAATATATTTATCTTTTATTTGGTCTGAAGTCATACCTAAGACATAAAATTTGCGAAACAGACATTAAACATTAAAGATATGTAAGCGAGGATCTTAGGAATTCACCAACCGCGAGGTTAAATACATATCTTCACCGCTTTGTATATACCGGGTGCATACCTGGAACAGCTGCAAAATTCATGTGCTTACCGTCTTACCGGGGCTTTGTATACCGTATCAAGTATTTATACTGATCCGCGAGCTCGCTATACTGGAATACTTAAATATTTTTTTTTTCATCATAGTACTTTAGTTTTCTAAAGAGATGATTAAATTCAACGTATATCTTAGCCATTTTTTATACATACATACATACATATCTTCACGCCAAATCCCTTACGGGGTAGGCAGAGAGTATCGAGTGCCAGACCTCACGATCCTGACAAACCTGTCTTGCTTCCTTCACATTCATAACCCTTTTCATACAAACACGCCGGTTTCGGAGACTCTTGACACCACCCTCGGATAATATCCGATTGATCTGATCGTGAAATGTCAGCCTTGGTCTCCCCGGGTACCTACATTCATCCACATTCGCATTGTATATCTGCTTTGTCAATCTTTCATCTGTCATTCTTTCCACATGACCGAACCAGCGGAGCATGCCCTTTCGCATTTTAACACCAACACTTTCTTTCAATCCCACTCTTTCTCGGATTTCACTGTTACGAATGCGGTCAGCGAGCGTTACCCCACAGATTTTTTATTTGTACCAAAACCATGTTTCAGTAGAAATGTTTTGTGTAAACATCTGAAATCCTATTTAAAAATAGGTACTAATCTAAAGTAACACTTCATCAACAACGTAACTTTTTAACGAAAAGCAAACAATATTTTTATTTTTTTCAAGTTAAGCCTCGCACAAATGCTCGACATCTGTATAATATGTAAAAATGAATCCCCATTTCGCGGGGTCACACCTGTACGGATGGACCGATGTTACTATTTTTCTTTGTATTGGTTGTAGTCAGGAGAAGGTTCTTAGGAAGAAAAAACTAGGAAAATTGCAAAGAAAATAGCAAAATAATACTTTTTTCCCACACAAACCGTTAGTAGCTGTTACTGTCACGCGGTACGAAGTACTTTGGGCCGAGTAGTATATATATAAAAAAGAATCCCCACTTCCCGTAGTCATCGCATCAAGCCTGAACGGATAGGACCTATTTTGCTAATTATTTTTTTTATTATGTTAGTAATTGATAGTAGAAGGTCCTTATGAAGAGAAAATAGGAAACACAAAACTTAAATATTTTTTTCATACAAATTGTTAGTAGCTGTCAATTTCAAGTGACACGAAATTTGCTGGTCGGCTTGTTTTTAATAAAAAAAAAACATACAATATACTAATGTATTTTGATTAACAAACCATTGTTGACTTTGTATACAAATGCTTTTAAAGTAATTCACGCATTATTAAAAAGTCATATTATGAAGTGATATTTTAGATAGAAGTCTTTCGGCCAATATTAATAATCAATCCTAATCCAAATCTTGCTGTCCAAGATTGATATTTTGATCCATTTTTATCGCTTGCCAATAATATATCTGTGCACAGGATAAATATAGGAATGAGGTATAGGATAGGCCGGCGGATACGCAGCTATCTAGATTGCTTGAAATCCACTAGATTGAGATACATTATTAACATTGACCGTTTATCTAGAAATGAAATTTAATCGATGTTTCTTGAACTTAACATTACTTCACTATAAAGCTAAAACTGATGGATGTAAAATTGACTCTACAATGCGACCTAATTATTTCTGCAATAATGAGACTTGCTAGGACGACTTGTAGACTTTCTGATTATGATTTTTTCTAATAAAATATCTATAATAATAAAAAATCTAGATGTAGTTTAACAATACATTAATATGGATCATGTTATTTTGCTTTGTGTTCTTTTAATATCACAACATTATCTTGTAAATTTTATTTGATTCATTACTCATTTTCTGGTAAAGATAACAGTCTCAGCGTTACAAAAGTAATAATAAAAAAACTACTTTATTATGCAGAGATCGTTTTTTCTTGTCATATGAAATGGCGGCCTGTGTTTATTTATTACAATAAAACATTTGAATGTTCATATGGTTAATTAAAGATGACATTTAACACAGATGATAGCGAATATAAGATGACAGATCCCTATGTTATGTGGGAATCGTCATAAGATCGCTATCTGCTCACAATGGACGATTAGGAGATGGCGAACTTCGATCGTATCTTTACACTGTAGAACTGTGTATGGTTCAAGTTATGAACTTTTGACGCACACCATATGGTAAACTACGGCATATTTTAATATAGGTAATAGCAGATACAAGATGATAGATCCACAATGTAAACTAGATTTGTTTATTTGAGAGATCAACGATAAAGCACATCTTTATAGTAATGCGCCTATGAGTATATGGAAATGGTTACACACATGTTTTGTGGATTTAAACGAATGGACCGAATCCAATGCAAATTACTTTTGTTTGAAAGTTGACATGATTATGTTAACTTTTTTGTCACAATTCCTCTTAACTGAGATTTGATGGTATCGCCACAGTGTAGAAATATACAGACTGTAACATTGAACATTTCTATAGTTTAAGATAGCGAGTAAGCAACAACCGTGGCGTATAGACACTCAGGCGTACCCTCTGGACCGGAACACGAAACTTCCCAAAATTGAAATCAAAGCTGTAGGAATAGTTCAGGAAGATCCCCTTCTCAGATAAGTTACTGAACAGTAATGCACCATGAGTAAATAAACCACAAAAAGCTTTTAACATGTACCACACATAATTGCTCAAGAGCTGCTTTACCGGTCTTTACCCACAATGCCATAAGCTTCAAGCGAAAAATCTCATTGTTCACAAGACAAATTACTTGCAACGCTACGTGGTGGAGTACGTCCGACAGAACAGCATGAACTTGAAGCTTTCAAATATAAATGGAGTCGTTTGTTATAGCTCGATAACAATCTACAATCTTGTAATGAGCTAATATAAATAAGTTAAGAAGACTAAACTCTTAGTAAAATAATTACATTGAGACTAACTGTCCCAGCGAACTTCGTTCCGTCGAATATTGATTGACTAAGAAAAAAACGACGGGTTGCGCTCCGGGAGTGCCGGCGGAAGTGATAACTTGAATTTGATATTTTGAAATTGTTAGGGAATAATTTTGCGCGAATTGCTTTAATTATCAGTATGAAAGTACTATCATCTATGTGGCAGAATACAATATTCATTTATTGCGCTATTGTACACAAACATAACAACACGAATATTTGCGCAAGCTCCCTGCGCCGTCTTATATTCGCAAGCGCCCTGCGTCTTACGAATTTTTGATTAGGTCACGGGTGCTGACTAGAGTTAAGAAGTTTTTACCCATTCCAAAAAAAGTGCGCAACGCCGCTAAAGTTTTCACTTCAAAAAATTGTATGTTGATTTTCTTACAATTTTTTTAAAATCAAAATAACGTAATCCAGGCGTTTTCGGGTTTCAACGAGGCAAAAAATAGCATTTTATGTTTATTAATTGAGGTTCAAGCTATGTCATATAGTTTATCATATCTTTTAAGTTCGATCAAAGTGTAGATTATGTTAATTTAGGCAATTGATATCCAACTATGCTACATATTTATACGTTTTGTTATAATCCGCGGCTTTGTGGGTGTACTAAAGTTATCATATTTTATCCTTTTAAAAATCAAGTCTACTATTCCGTTCAGTTGTTTCTCCGTAAAAAAAACACACATACACACAATATTTTCTATAAAAGAGAATTTGAAGAGCACATACGGAACGTGCATAAACGACTTGCTTGGATTGTTACTCCCACCGTCTTATTTCTGGCACCACAACGTCATTGCTTGCCGTTGACGCGTTACGTTCGTTATTTGAAATATTTTGACAGTAATGCCAAGCAAACAAACAAGCGGATAAATTTTAGTTCCAGATAATATACAGACAAGTTTAATCGGTCTTATAATTTAAGCCAATATGGCCAAGTATTCTGAATTGCATTTATTCAATCTTGTTTATTAATAAAGTACTCAAACAATATCACTATGTAGTATAAAATAAAGTCGCTTCCTCTGTACCTACTAGGTACGCAACGGATTTTGAAGCGGTTTTTTAATAGATAAAGTGATTGAAGACGAAGAGTTATATGTATATTTCATAACCGTACGAAGCCGGGGCGGGCCACTAGTATTATATAAAATTATAATTTCTCTTCGTATTTTCTAAGATGCTTACTAATTACATTTCATATTTTCTATAGGGTGTAATATTGATTTAATAGTAACAATTGACGGTCAAGGAATTGATAGATCTTGTGTCATTTATAATTAATGCCTGAATTCTGAGCGTTTTGGAAGGTGATAAACCATAAATTAATAAGAATATTGAAAATTTATTCGATAAGCTGGCTGTTTACGAGCAAAGATCACAGACGTATTAATCAAAAGATGTCATAAACGAAACGTGTGCCGTAAAATATTACTCCAAACAAAAAAGCCATGGACTCGCGAACGCGATACCAATTTGTAGATTTATCGCTTTTAAGACAGGAATGCCCAAGTTATGGACATTATGACTCCCCTCAGAAAATGAATGATAAATAGTTTCTTAAACTGGCATAAAATAGGTTTATTTTTTGATAGAACAAACGACAGATTTGTCCATTTGCCTAGTTGAATGGACAAGTTTATCGTCATACCCGCTGTTATATGACTACCTCCGCCCACGAAGATCTAAAAGTATAAGTTTAAATTTTTTAAATGGTTCCTAAGTCTATTGGTAAGTATAGGTATGTGTCTATTTCAGCCGACTCCAAAAAGAGATGATTCCCATTTCGACTGAATGCTTTTTATGTGAATTCTCGGTCAGTAACGAATAGATTTTAATGACACTCCTTTGAAAAGGTTGGTTATTATTTCGCGCTGGCTCCATAATAACTAGTGGATTCAAGTAGTGATACATGATTGATGATATCCCGATCTATGATGGTGTCTCCAATAAAAACAAAAATTGAATTAGTGAGTAGGTATAACTCAAAACTACTAGTAGAATGTTAATAAAATTTATTTGGGACCATCTTACTACCTTTTCGACACTGATTCTTAGATGAAATGAGATGAAATTCTTCGGTATGTTTAAAAAAAATCATAAAATCCTGACATGGTAATGTTTTAGAGTCATGTTTCGATATGGAGACTAGGCTACCCTAGTCGACTTGCACAGTACCGAAAGCAGCTACGGAAGAGCAACGCTATAATAACTATCGTATTTATAGAGCACGGTAATATCTTACCATCAGGATAGCCGAATGCTTGTTAGTTGCATCCACACTTGACTGTAAACTGCACCGTCATTGGTTCAGATTTAAAATTATTAACTGTATTTACTAACGAAAAACATACATGTTAATATACTAAGTACGAGTACATATCCAAAGTACCTAATTATTTTTATGAATATATTGCTGGAGTTAATGGTATCTCACTTGTGAACACAGTTGTGATTTGCGGGCCGTAGTTGTGAAGCCCTGCTCCGATGTTAGCAAACATCTGTCGTTGAATAAAAAATGTTGTGATTAAGTTATTACAGCAAATAACTTGCATTTAGCTTTTGCAAATGTTGTAATGATGGCTTTTTATGGATCAGAATTTATTGAATGTGATGCTTATTTTAAGACGGATAATTCTGATAAAGTGCTGCACAAATAAGTGATAGTTTATTTTTTCTTCTTTGTTTTACAATATAAACGCAAACGTAATATATAATATGTATTACAAAAAAATGTAGAAACGACGACCTTATCGCTAAAATCAATCTTTGCCAGACGACTAGGAAAGACATAAAATTGAAGAATTACAAAATAAAGTCAAAGGTAGGAACACAACAACTTTGTACAAAACAAATCAAATGTAGATGATAAGATGGTATGGAATATTATAAAAGAGATAGTAATGTCAATACCAATAAAAAATATATGCGAAATTTTGCGGATATTTTAAGTCAATGTTTGTCTGTGTGTCTGTTGCTCTTCTATTTTTTTTTATATTATAGGGAGGCAACAAGCAGACGGATTTCCTAATGGTAAGAAATGCCGTCGCCTATAGACACCAAATGTGGTAATGGTGCGTTGTCAACCTGAGGTTAGGATGGTCAGCCTCCTGCGTAAGTAAGTAAACCGGCTACCCTACCCTCCAACCGAAACACGACAATGACGAGCATTGCCATTTTGCGGAAAGAATAGGTAAGGCGGTGGTGCCTGTATGTCCAGGCGAGTCGTTGAAGGACTCTACCACCTAGTGACTAAGCCGCTCGAATAAAAATTTGATATGCATATAGCTAAAGATACGTACGTGTTGTGTTCGAACATAGGCTACATATTTTTTTTTAAAATGAATTTCAAATAATAAACTATAGCCCATAATATGGGAAGATAAGTTTGTATGAAAATCGTAATTATTCTAAACTGTCGAGTTGTGGGCAAATAACCAGTATTTTATCTAATAAGTGGGTACTATAACATAAGCAAATACAACGTACGTTGTCTGAGTTAGAGTAGTTAAACTATGTTAATACACAGATAATATACGTAAGTGGATACTGGAATAAATTAAATAAACACTGACATTCAGAAAGACCTGAGCCTGAAATGTAGCCTTGCCTTATCCAAGTCTATGGTGTTATGGATACACACTAACCCCTCAATCAATTTATTAATTAATTTAAAAAAGTGTACGTAATTTTCAAACTGACGGATATATTTTTCTCGTTTAACTGTTTTATACATAAAACATTAGTACTTTTTAAGTAGTTGTCAAAATCTAAAACAAAAACAAAACCTTAGTCTGACCCAATCATAAAATGGTTAAAACAAAAAGGGTGAGGTGGCAACGTGATTCCGGTTTCAAAAAAGGTTGTTTATCCTTTACTTGAATAAGTGAGGGTCACCCCATTGTTTAACTGTCCGTACATGAAATGTGAGTGATAAAAAACAAAATAACATTTTGTACTTGGCGATGGATGTCCCTTGCTGCCTTAATATATTCAAAATAAAACAAGGTCTTTACTTAAAAAAAAAAAAACATCATTCGTACCCGATGACTCTTGTAGAATAACTGATTTTGTGTGCAGAGCGATGTGATTCTACAAATACTGTTTTGTCCTACTTCTTTGGTCGTACACTAAGTGCTCAGCATTGTGATGTTCCAATGTGTTGCAATCGTTAGCGGATATCCATTGAAGTTTTGTGTACTAGCTGATGCCACCTTTTAGTGTCTGAGGAGAAAATCCTTTTTTTAATGTAATAAGACAACGAACAAGCATACAGCTCTGGTGGTTAGAGAGAGTACGTCGCTGCCCTTTGGCCGGGTTGTGAGGCCATTGGCTCAAATCTGCGGGTTACCCCAACCTCTGGACCGGAATATGACAATGTCGTTATGGCAGCAGAAATAGAGAAGGCCGTGGATCCCTGCTCAAACAAGTTGCAGCACAAAACTCCATCACCAGTGGATTTATGTATGTATGTATGGCTTGGCTTCACTCAGCTTTACCTGATAAATGTTTACGTGATCAAGTTCCAATTCCTAACCCTCTTACCTTCATCTTTCCTATTATCTATTATCATTAGTCGTGAACTGTCGCTGGGTTTTCCAAATACACCTATGCCCACTATACTTAAGGTATTCTTTGTAGATAATATATTATGCCAGAGTGTTTATGCTTGACTTTCAATACGTGTTGCCAGCATAATTTCAAAAGCATCTCTCATTTTGTCAGTTATTTTTAATATCAAAAACTTATCCATAAGAAAGTCCAAGAAAGTAAGCGTTCTTATAATGTAAATCCTTGCCTTTTTTTAGAGAAGTTCAACCTTTCACAGAAATGAGTAAAGCATTGGTATCATTCCGGCCGAACAGCAGCACAGAACTCTACCATCTAGCAAAGTAAGAAAATAACTGTAACTGAAGTAAAAGCAATCTGTCTATTGTCACATTTATATATTATTTTTAAGATAGTGACATCTGAAAAAGTAGAAAACAACCAACTTTTCTAGTCCCGGGTATCCAGAGCGTTTTGATTTATTGACACATTTGAAACTTTTATGTGACTCGGCCGCCGGATGTCCGTCGTTTTCAATACACATCAACTTTATTGAGCATGTAGTTTTGAGCTGCGTGTTTATATTTTGATGTGGAAAATACACAAATCTGTATTTCGCTATTCTTTTTCACATTTGCTACAAAAGCATAAGTGCTTGCCAGAGTCGTATTTCAAGGGTAGTAGAATTCCACAAAGGGCCTAAGTGACGTACCAGTAACATCTATGGTGTCTATATATTAAAGGCGCCTGCTTGTTCGCTAAATAAAATAAAAATAATCTTAATATATCCCACTTAAATTAATCCGATGACTCTCATTAAAAAGCCTAGATGAAAGCGGCTAGCAGTGGGCATGAAAATTTGAATTGCCTCAAAATGGCTGGAATGGAAAGATGTGGTACCTGACATAACTAAACTCCCAAGACACCTCCTCATGATAGTCTATGAAGACAAGTGACCAGGTAACATATAAAAACTGACGATGAACGGAATGGTTGAAAGTGGAGTTTCACACAACAAATGCTCTATACTCAACCTAAACTCACCTCCTACGTACCTACTACCAGACATGGAGGTAGCTGGTCACGCTCATGCTCACCAGCATCACGCATGGTCATGCAGCACTACCGGGGACGCAGACCAATATAGTCATATCTACAACATATATGAAACCATTCGTGTGGAAAAACCTCACGCAAAATTATATTTCCGTATTTCTAAAGCAAGTTTTTGTTTCGCCCAAGTTCATATCGAAAGTTGGGCAATAAATCCGTATTTGATTTCGTGGCAGCTTGCGTTTTACTTGGTAACGAACTTAACGGAAAGTAATTAATAGAGGCAGTTGTTTTGGTTATTTATTGACTATTTCATACATAACATAATAAAATATTATTATAATTTTGCCCGGGTTTGGACACAAAAAAAGAAAATGTGTGTTTCGAATATTCTAATGAAAAAACGTTTCCCGGGATTGGATATGTGTCCGGTTAACGAAGGGTTTGCTACCTATCACATTGTTGAACTAGTCTATCTCTTCGGGGATATGGGCGTACAGATCTCTTATAACATAATTGTATGTAAAATTGTATGTATCTATTTTACTTATTTCGTTTTTATTAATCACTACATAATATGAAACAAAGTCGCGTTCACCGTCCCTATGTCCATTTGTATGCTTAAATCTTTCAAACTAGGCAACGTATTTTTATTCAGTTATTAAATAGACAAATTGTTTAAAGAAGAAGGTTTACATGTATATTTTATACCCTTGCAAATCCGAGACGGGATGGGCCGGTATTTGTGAATAAACCAAATGCACAACACTTGTAATTGTTGAAGTAATTGCCTAAATAAAACTGTTTCTACTGCTATTTATTTTTGTGTGAAATTGATTGTCTTAGAGATATCGGTTATTTGCAGTAAGTCCTCTTTCCCATACTAAGTAATATTTTCTTATAAAGTAAGTTTAAAATGTCTATTGGAGCTATATTCTCATAAACTATTATGTTATTATGTATAATATTATAATAATGTATTTTGCCGATACCTTATCCTAAACAGAATTGAACTGAGTTTCTATGGAATTAACGTTAATTTCATCAACATATTCATGTTGTGAGTACTTGCGATTGTCGTGATCCGGTTAGGAGTAGACAGTAAACTTTTTCATGCATTTTCCGGTCTTAACTTGCCAACGTACCGTTTACTTCGCCTATGTGGTCTAGAGGTCCAGGTGTTGGATTCCTGAGTCGGGCAACAAAAAAGATGTGATTTTTCCAATTTTCAAATTTAAAAAAATGTTGCCGGTTGGCGATAGGCTTGCCTCCAATTACATTGTGGGACTTAATGTCTTCGACTAGTCGTGGGTGCCCTGGTTGTGCCTCTGCCTACATCTTCGTGGATATCGGCGTGAAAACACTTACATACTATTTACCAGTTAGTGAGTAATGATTTTCACAATGACGAAATCCGCCTGCTACTTTACCTTGCCAAATGTAATACATTCAAAAAGTTTGTAGAGCAATAGTTTGTTGAATGGCAAAGGCATAATTTATTTTATTTCTAATTACCACTTTACTCAGTTATCTTAAATTCAGCGTTAATAAACAACTCCATTTAAGCAGATTTAATCTAAGTTTCTCACAACTTCTGCCCAAGTCTCATAAGTTCAGCATTATCGAGAGAACTTGGTATTTATCTCTAAGTACATTATATTATTAAAGAGGTGCATCAACTCCAAAATAAGTAAAACAAAAACAAAATTAGTAAAGACGTTTCGAAAACGTTTGTTAATTTGATTATTAAGTGTTATCTATTTGATATTTTTTTAGCCTAGTACGAAGGGAAAGGTCTACCGTCTTCCATACCCTCCGCACCGGAATATGACAACGCCATTAATAATATTATTATACATATTATGGCAGGAATACTTAAAACGGCGGATTAACAGCTGAACGAGTTAAAGCGAGGTCCTCAAACAACAATGGTCTTGTTGGCAATGATACATTTAACGAGATGTCCGGCAAGAAAGTAGATGGTCTTTTAGAAGACCCGGACCAACCCGAGATAAAATACATTATACATTTCTAAATATCTGTCATTCAATTTATCTAAATTGTTTTTTGTTAGGTTTTACTAAAGTCTAGGCTTGCAAACATGTCCAAGGGCATGTATTCATATGTTTCAACTTTTATTACCCACGCCAGCAATAGAGGGTTGTTCAAAGTTTGATATGTCTGTGTTAGTGTGTATGTCTGTGGCATTATAACTCCAAAATGAAAAGACTATTACAATGCAACTTTTTAAAAAAAAATACATGGTCGAGATGGCTCTTGGCTACGTTACGGATAGGTTGTCTTGCTAAACATTTTTCATTTTATGTTTTTTTTTTGTACACTACCAAACATTGACCTCCTCCTTAACGATAACAAGCTTTACTTGAAATATGTTAAACAATATTTCTCATACATAATAAAAATAATATTAAATTCAATCTACTTCAAAAGGACACTCTTAGTAGATGTTATCATAATAACCTTAAAATACTGTTAAATGTTTATTATATAAACTGTCATTTCAATCAAACTATCCCCGAGGGAAGCTTTTCTATCAATTTAATTTTCCATTATGAGCTGAAGCTAGCCACAAAACGAAAAACTAAAAGTGAAAGCCAAATAAATTGCTTAACATGGATATAGAGAAAAACTAAATATGACAAACTTAGAGCAGGATCAAAATATACTTAAACATAATTTTAGTATTTCTAACCCACGACGGAAAACGAAGGTTAAAAAAAGTGAATGGAAAGTATAAGTTTGTCGTTTCTGTGAGTGTACATATTTGTGTGCGTGTCTCTCTGGCATCATAAAATAAGGAAGAAATGGACTTGTTCCGATCCAGTGTTTTAGATTTGGAAGCTGACGTGATCGAGATAGTTCTTAGTTACATCATATATAAGTGTTGTCTAAAGTTTATTAAAAATGTTTAATTATTTAAAAAGCAAAACAGCAATCAAGCGCACGACACTCTTGATGGTGCGGGAGAACCATGGAATGCAGACACCATAGACGTTGTATGCATGTTACTGTCTTGTGGTCTAGGTGATAACTACCTTAAATCCTCCGGATCAGAGCCTTTACCATGAGTTGTTATAGATTACGTTCGGTAAGTAACGTGTCAAAATATATAACACTTTTGGTCTAGAAATGTGTTTTCCTTAGTTACCAATAGAGGCGCTGTTCAAAGTTTTCATACTAATAATTTACAGCGATGGTAGCGAGTATAGTAAACTTGACATGCCTTAAACTCTTGGTTGGGACTCAGAATATTATGATATTATGATAATGCTAAACACTTCATTACGGCGACAGGTATTGGGAAGGCGGTAGATATCCTATTCGTTCAAGTTGTCATACAGCACTATACCAAATTGAATAGAAGTACCTAATGAGTGAAATAGATAGCAGACAGAAGTTTATGAAAATGTTTGTTTGTTTTATACCTACATTATAACAAGATAAAATTCGATACACAACACAGCTATTATTTATGTTAATAAATTGGTATTTTATGTGCTCGGGAAGTTTATTGTAAAAATGTATAAATTAGTTATGCCTTGCAGATCTGGTGTAGGCTTCGGTAATGGGCTATATAACAAATTTATAACAAGCCAACGACGCAATGAGTATGATGATGCAAATATTACTTAGATTAAGGATAACTTTACAGAATATGAAGTTTATACCAATTGTAGTCTTTTTTATGAGGTAAGAAAACAAACGACCGCCCAAGTACTTAATTTCATCTCAATACTCAAACGGAAACCATTGAACCAGTGGCAGAAAATGACTCATTCAGGTGCAGCATTTAGAAGGTAATACGAATGCAGACTGCGATATCCGTGTATCTGACGGACTCTTCCAGTATAAAGCTTATCCGAGACTCCCAAGAATGAGCCGGTAAAGTTAGTTAACCGAAGTAATAAATATTGGTTTTGCCACGTCTTGCTTACTCTGTCACCGTATCCAATATTGACTCCCGCGAGCTTTGCTCCCACTCACCAAAACGCTATTACTTAAGTTTCACTGTAAAAGTTGAATTACGAAGAGTCTTGATATATTTAATTTAGAATTTCTTGCGACGAAGTCTCTCAAGTTGCAAAAAGAAGTACACATTAAAGTTTCTACAAATTACAAATTCAAATCATATTGCCCAGGGATTTGAAAATATCGTGAGCGGTAATAATTAGTCCAAATCAGGTGACCAATTTAGACGATTATTGTCATAGGATGATAAGGAAAATATTCTATAGTTTTAACACAATAACATCGACACTGTGGTCTAGGGGTTCAAGTGTTGGACTTGACTTCACGAGTTCAAGGGTTCGAATCCTGGGTCGGGCAACAAAAAGAAAATGAGGTTTTTCCAATTTTCTAATAAAAAAATGTTGCTCGGGATTGGATATGTGCCTGGTTTGCGATAGGCTTGCCACCTATCACATTGTGGGACTTAGTGTCTTCGGCTAGTAGTGGGTGCCCTGGTTGTGCCTCTGTCTACCCTTTCCGGGATATGGACGTGATACTTATTTACTTACTTCATTTCTGCCAGGCAGCTCGTAAGAGACGAGCGCAGAGTAAATGAGTTATTACCAACAAGACCACTGATGGTATTGTGTCATGCTGCAATTCGGCCGGGTAGGGATAGGATACCTATTCTTGAAGCCATGATGACTATGATATTGAAACATGAGTATTTGAGGGTCCTGAGGACAATTGGCCTAACATCTTGGCCACAAGACAGCGACGCTTCTGAAATATCTATAGTTTCTATTTTTATCCACAGTTATCTCTTACCATCCGGAGAGCCGTGTGTTCGCTATCTTGTCAGATCAAAATAAAATAGAGCAATATTAAAAATTGTAAACATTCGTAAAAAAATTTTTTCAAATTTAATTCACAGACGATTTGAACACCTCCTCCTTATTTTTGAAGCCTTTTCTAAAAGATAAGAGCACATTACGTATTATAACAACTTACTTTAAGGCCTCTGGTCGATGCCTGGGCCGGGCACTTAAAAGAGTGTTTTTTCGAAAGTGAGTTTTTTTTTGTTTCAATAAATATATCTTTACCCAGGATTGAATGTGTGTCCGGTTGATGATAGGTTTTGGCACCTATCAAACTTTGAGCCTAAGTAAGCATCTTTGATGAGTCATATCCTTGTTGTTGTTTCCAACCACTCCGGGAACAGGTAATTACTTAACTTTAATTATCATTATTATAATTAACTATAATATAACAATTATTTGGCATAATTATTATTATTTTAAATCAAGCATTTGAATAAGCTAAAAGTATAATAAAAATTCGCAGCGCCTGAGTACAGCCAAGCTTTAAATTAAATTTTCCCATGCTAATATATTCATTTCAGAGTGTTAGGAGTTCAGTATAAACATTACTTTTCTCTTTATTATCATTGCTCCATTTAATAAGACTAAACACTAACATTTATTTTTTTGTAAAAAAATTAATAAAAAATCTCTAGACATTTGTATCTTACCTACAAGCTACTACAATGCTGTAAAGTTTTAAAAAGTATTCGTGGCACACAAAATTATATATTTTTTTAGTAAAAAGTTTTTTTACTAAATTGAAAGACAAATAAACAGTCAAACTCCTATATAGTGAGTATTACTCAACCCAAAAGATTTTTCTCCGTGGTGGTCCGGGCTAATTTGCAGAATTGAATCCAATCGGCTCTAAAAGGCGAGCATAGGTTAACCGTCACTAACACCGTGACATCTGACCAGGCGGTAGAGATTGGCAGCGACTCACCCGGATTGGTGTTACCGCCTTATCTATTCCTGCCGCCATAACATCAGCGCTTGCCGTTGACGTGTTCCGGTTCGGAGGATAAGGTAGCTGGTAAACTTACTTTTGCTCGAGGCCTAACATCCCAGCCTCAGGTTGGCAACGCACCATTACCACCTTTGGTGTCTATAGGCGGCGTAAATTTCTTACCATCAGTAAATCCGCCTGCTTGTTTGCCTTCCATTATCATAAAAAAATGTCAACAGTGCAATATCATTAAATTTAGGATACAAAATTTTTGAAATGTTTAAGGACAAAATAGTTGCTTCCGACAGGATTCGAACCTGCGCCCTTTTGTCTCTCGCTGACGGTCAATTTCCCATACGTACACGCGAATAAATGAGCTCAGTATTGTAATTTAAATTCACATTTAAAATTACCATAATTTTCGGTTCTGTTAAGATGTTTTTGTTTTATCACTTTATCTTTGTAAGCAAAAAATAAGTTAATTTTTAAACCAATACATTAATGAGTCTTTATATTTAGCAGCAGGACAGTGACTTGCCTTGACTTGACTTGCTTGATATCTATGGTGTAAATAGCCCACGATTGGTCTCTTACCATTTAGAGAACCTTGAGCTTATTCAATATCTTACCACGTAAAAAATAGCCCGTAAAGTGCTCTTTAGATTGGCAGGTACCTATAGGCGGCGAGTAATCTTCACAACGAGAAATCCTATTGTCATGCTTCCATTAACTACAACACCTACCACATGATGAAAGTTTTACAATTTACTAGTAGTCGCCCATTGGTCGAAATTCGACCGTAATACATTTTAATACCTTGTTGATGAGAACGCCATCTTCATTTCTCAAGACCAACTACTTTGTTTCCAAACTTATTAGTGCGCCATCTGTGATTTTTTTATATAATCAACTAACATTTTCACACAGCTTCGCCTGCGTAACTTGGCTTCTACTGCTGTAATATTGATGTAACATAGCCTATGTCACTTAGGGATAATGAAGTATTCTAAAGGTGAAAGATTTTTTTAAATCGATCCAGTAGTTTCGGAACCTAATCATTTCAAACAAACAAAAAATCAAACTTTTCCTCTTTATAATATTAGTATATCTAGTATAGATATATTTGTGTGTGTCAAATGCATGGTAGTGTGGGTGATGCTTTATTTATTAATTTAATGTACTTTATAAGCATTATTATTGAAAAATGTTAGCGTTCTGCACTTCTACACATAAACTATAAGTCTGACAAATTTTATGCTCCTGCGTCCGCGCAATTTTCGTAAAAGATGTCCAAAGTTTTGGCATCACGTATTAATATATGTATAGATTAAACAATCCCTAGGTAGTTGGGTCTGCTTATGACGACCCTCCTAAATTAAACTACCTCACCAACTTCAATATTGAACTTGCAGACGTCAGACTTCAGAGGTATAGAGGAGAACTTACACGCAAATTTTGCCTAATAAAGCAGTAAGCATAAAAGGTTTAACATAAAAGCTACAGGTAGGTACACAAAAGGCACCAAAAATCATTACCATCTTTGGTACCTTAGGCGACGTATACTTCTTATTATCAAGAAAAAGGTACGTTATGCTTACTTATGGTTAACAACATAATGCTCGAAACTTCAAATAACTTTTAATTTGAACCACTTTCTAAGCGGTTGAACTGTTATGGTGTTTTCAATCATTCCTTTTCCATTTTTACCGCTTGTTAATATGTAATTAACAAGCGCAAAAAACGCTACATACAACTCTATGAACTTACAAAGTTATATTAATTATAACAGCGCTTTAAACCAAAGTGCATCTAACCGTATTAAATATTTCATTATACACAGAAACCGAAACAATGTTACTGGCGGTGCAATTT